>APFE030409365.1:21773-55924 GCA_000404065.3 Pinus taeda | reverse complement strand
AAAATTCAGAGTCCTTTGCTTTGGTACTAATGATTCAAAAAAAGCTGAGTACATTTAGTATTTACAAATGTTTCTCCATGGGTGCAACCTTAGTAACTCATTAAAGAGAGTTATTTATATAATCTTAGAGCTAAGAAAATAACTTAAACAGATTTACAAAAATAGATTAATACAAAATCAGGAATATGAACTTATAGTCGATCTGTCACTATTTTGGTGTTGAACTGTTAATGATTGTCCCTGGAAATGTTGAATGTTGTTGATGGCTGTCCCTGGAAATGATGAATGTTGCTGATGACCGTCCCTAGAAATGATGAATGATGTTTGATCCTCTTTTTAGTCAAGTAAATAACTTAACTATTCCTAGCATTTTTTATCAGGGATAGATAACTTAGTCACCCTTCAGTAAACCTCATCCATTTCTGTATATTTAGTAAAAGTAGGTTTTACTAAAAATATATGTATGATTTTATTTAGGATGAAAAGGTATTTCTAACTGCATTTAGCACAACCCTTGGTGTTGCTGCACCTCTTATGTTTGAAAGTGTAGCTGCGTTGGTGTTGCCCTCTGCAAGTTTTTGTACTTGTCTTCAATGGACATTAATTTATCATGTATTACCAGCATAGAGGGCAAACCCTTCCTAGTCAAAGGTTCCAACCTGTTGAAAAAACGTTGAATTATGACATTAACACTGTTGCATTTCTCCGCCAACTGAAGAATGAGATTTTTCTTTGTAATAATCTTCTTCACTTCCAGTATGGTTTTTGTCATGTCATTAATTCATAATTCTTCAAGCTCATTGCTGCCTTTAAAATTCAGAAACTTGATTATTTCAGTGGCAACTTCTGGCATGTCCTCAAGTTCCTTGGAGATGGTTTTAATAGCTTCCTGAGCTTTCTCCAACAAGTCCTTTTGATCAAATATTATCCTAATATAAGACCAGATATATTTGATTGATTCAATGATCTCTTCCCATAACATTTCCTTTACCAAACCCAATTTATTTCCAAGGTAATATTCTTTGATTTCTTTCTGAAATACCTCAATTTGACATTTTTCCCTCTGCAACTCAGCTGCATGTGAACTGTCTACAACTGCTTTTAAGTGTTATGGTGTGTTTAGTTGATCCTTTAGTTTCTTCATTTCCATTGTTTGAATAGATAGATTCTGAACAGCTTCAGTAAGCTATTCAGATCCCACTGTTGTTCCTATAGTTGTTGTTGTTCCTGAGGTGGAAGTTGTAGTTATAGAAATTGTTGTAAGAGGAAATACATCCATTGGAATATTGGCTTTTTTACAGTTTCCTCTTTCTCTTTGACAAGTTTCTCCATTTAATCCTCCATTTGTTTTATTTGCAGATTTTGTTCCATGATGAGCTTCATCATGTCAGATTTATGAGTTTCAATCTCTTTAGTCATTGGGTCCTCTAAAGCCGGCAATTTTAGCTGCTTCCTTAATGTTGAAATCTCAGTTTTTTTTGCCTTGGAAATTTCTTCTGCAGCCTTTATATCAGAGGGATCATATCCCATCTTCAGCACCAGATCTTCCAAAGCTTTGATCTTGGTGTCTTTGTCCAATGAGGAAACTTTCCCAAGCTTCAGTTGTGACTGTGTATTAGCCAAGGTAACCTGCATTTCGGATAGACTCATGGCAGTGTTAGTTAAAGTAGAAGCAATCATTTGGCTAGTCTGTTTATGCATCTCAATTTGGTCAATTGGATGTACATACTTAACATAAAATTCAAAGGAGGTTTGCTTCTGGTAATGCGCAGTAGTCCTAGGCTGTGGAATCTGAGCTTGTATGAAAGCCATCTACATTTTACCTTTCTCATAGTCAAAGACTGAAAGAAGTTTGGCTTGAGAACTGGAAGAATGTTTCCATAATTGAGTATAAGTATTCAACTTTAACTCCTCATTCTTCTTCTTAATTTCACTGAAGACATGAAAAATGTCATATTCTTTATCCTTCTAATTGCTTTCACTGGTCTGAATCACCTGTTGTTCATGAGATGTGGTGGAATGAGTGGGAGACTGAATAGTTTGTCCACCAGACTGTGTGAAAAGAGAGGTTTCTCCAAGTCCATCAAATGTTGTTTTCTATAACTCAATAGTTGTGTTGACATTGGAAGAGAGCCTAGGTCTCTTCTTTCTATGTACAATTCTAAAACCTTGACTTGATGCTTCAGTTCTAGGGTATGATTGTTCTTCCCTCCCTTGTTTATTTTTCTTTTCCTATGCAAGTGGAGTTTGTACATTCAAAGTAGAGACTTCCTGTTCTTCAGCTTCCTGAAGGGTGTTCTCCTTCCACTCTGACTGATTTTTGTACTGCTCTATTTCAGGCCTAGCAGTATGATGGTATGCAGTGAATTTGTTTTCAACTCTGATCCTAGAAATCACTCCCATTGGGTCATAAGAGCAAGTGAAGTTGAGGCCAAACTTCATTTGCTTCAATAACATGTCTTCTTCTTCTCCTACTACTCTAGTATTACAAATGAATGGGCCAACTTGAACCTTTAGCTTGAATTGTGATTTCTTCTTTGCAACCACAAAATGTATTTCATCTGCATTTAACCTCTGCCTAATATATTCTAATGCAAAAATTTTGATAAGGAGTTACTTAGGAAGCTTGTAGGGTGGGAGCTCACAGCCATAGACTCTGATCTCTATATAATTTTGGTGAAGATACCAATCTCATGTTGTGGCTTGATCAACCAGTTGCAACACTTTCACAATTTCATCACTTATTCTTGGTACTGGAGTGTTGCTCATAATATTAATGGTTGGATGAACAAACAATTCTATGAATTGTTTATATGTAAATTCTTTCATCTCCTTCATTCCCATAGAAGTCCAAAAGATCACTGATTGTTGGTTGCCTTCTTCATCTAACTTCTGCATGGTGAATGGAAACTTGTCTCCCTGAAAATATATAAAAAGATATACAAGTACTGAAGCATACTTGAATACCTCTTCAATATTGAACTAGATAAATTGTTCATGAATGGCCTCAGCTAGAAATTGGCTAAATTTATAACGAACAGTAGGTTTGGAACCAGTAGAAAATATAGATAAGAAACCAATGATGGCTTCATTTACATATCGATCAAAATTGTAACCAAGAATATAAGAAAGAATGGTGGTAATTTGCTTGGTTCTATCTAGGAATATAGATGAATTATAGGGAGGGTTTCTTTTAGGCAGAGGGTTATCTACAACTAGGAAATATTCTAGAGTTTGAGCTCTTTTAGTGAAATCTAGCTTTTGATAGGCCTCTGTTAGGCTTTCATGAGAAAAGGGATGGGTTGACACAATAGTTGGGGCCTACAACATCTGTTCAATGGACTGAGAATTGATGGAGCACAAACTTTATCCTGTAGGTGAGATGATAGCTCTCTGAATGGGGTCATAGGATTCATGACATTCCCTGACAAATTCAAGTGCTTTGTGTACCTAAAGGAAAATGTAATGAGGAAGGTGGGAGTCCCAAAGTCCTGTTTCATTAGTTTGATCAAATAATTGATCCTCCATCTAGTAGTAGATTTCAAACAAATTGAATTCAGACAAAGAATCATTGATTTTACAATCTCTATCGACCAGGGGAGAATGGAAGTCAATTTGTGGATGAATGCGAGGATTTGGGGTTTTTGCCACTTCTTTTCCTTTAGGAAGCAATTTGTTAATTGAATTCAAAGCTGAAAGTGACAAAAATTGGAGAATTGGGCTGAAACATAGTGATAATAAAATAACAATGTAAGTGAAAAATGGATTAGGTGGACCTGGATGTTGGCTTGCTTCTTAATAGAATTGAAAATTCAATTGAATGATGAATCTGTCGTTTTGGCTGCAAACAACATGTATCTAGTGAAATATGGGAATGCATTGTGTAACGATTTTTATGAAAATTAGGGCTTATAATGAACAAGATGGAATGGGTTCATTAATCAACGGTTGAATTTTCGTTAATTCTACAATGGGGTTGATAAACGATTAAATGGAATATTAAGGTGTGAGGGGTGGCGAATTAATGGATAACGGGAAAAGAGACGACCGCTGATCGGATAGAGGAAGTGAAATGGGAGCGGACGTGGATGGTGACGTAGGAGCAGTGGTAAACGGTTGAATGAAAACCGTGTTCAGGAGTAAGTTGGAGTGGTAAGTTGTTTCAGGATTTTAAGTCCTGAATAACTAGGATGGGGGAAAAGCAGTTTTGAAGGGCAATTTCCAAAACTTCCGATTTTGGACCCCCCCCCCCCCTCGCTGATAATGTTCAGACGGCAAGGGAGGGCCAAGGAGCGATGTAGATCGTGAGATCTTAGGGGAATGTGCAGGATGAAGAAGAACATGAGTGAGGTTTAATATGTGGCGGATAGTGATGGAGGGGTCAAGAGCTATGACAGATGTGACATGCGTGGGGTATTGGCGAATGAATGGATAACACGCAGATATTACACCATAGCATTGATATTTTGTAAATAATGTTTAATTTAAACCATTCATTATATGCACATGTATGTAATGTTCTGACTTTAGGATAAAAATACTTTCATGCTCCAATCGTATTTCATTTGTCTCCCTACCCTTAACTTTCCTAACATTTTTTCACAATCTTAGTCACCTGAGTGCCTTTAGACTAGTAACTCAACATTTTCCTTTTAATGATTAATCTACTTCTATCCCTTATTGCTTCCATTGGCTTAGATTAAACTGTTGAGCCAATTTTATTTGCTACCTATTGACAAAAATTTAAATCAAATCCAATCATGATTAAAAAGTATGATTGGATTGTATGAACTAGTGTGGTATTTAAGCAATCTGCACACAACTTTTTATTTAAAAAAATAAACTTGACTAAGAGTAGTGGCATTTGGATTTGCAACACTTTCAGAATATATTATTTTTTCTTTTATTTCTAATCTAACATTTTATTTTTGCTTTCCTTTTTTAGGGCATCTATTCTAACATTTTATTTGATATGGACTTATTCATCAAAATATGCCTAACATTTTTTGATTCAATATTCTTTTTGTCCATATCCTAACTTAACATTTTTTTTATTTTTTTTAGGGAATATATTTTCATTTTTTGACTAATTGATGCTAACTTACCAAAACCAAAATATGCTACAACAATTTGACAGGTTCCAAGGTGCCAGCTGGGAAGCAAAATATATGGGTAGGTGGAAATTGATGCACTCAACGATTTCCTCCTACTCTCATGAACCACATTGATGGAAATAGGTCCTAGTAAAGCAGCCAAAGGCGAAGTCAACCTCCGTAAGCGGCAACAGGCGAGCGAGAACGAACTTTATGCCTCATGATTTGCTTTGATAATAGAAAATCATGAGAAAATTATGTGATGTTATCTTTTCAATTTAAATTTAGTTTTTGTTGATAGGGATTAGACGTATAGCTCTGAACAATTAATTGCCATGAGCTCTATAAATATGCCTCTCGGTAGAAATGAAAATGGTGATAGTAAGGATGTGACAGTGAGACTGAAACTTTGTTATTGATACTATGCTTTTAAAAGAATCATTTCATTTTCTCAATAAGAATTCATGCGTGGTTAAGTGCTTGATCGGTAGAGTAGTGATTGCTTGCTTCTCGTGGAGGGCCCTCTCGTGGCAGTAAGTATTTCTATTTTGTTTTAGTAGTTAAAAAATAGCTTTATATTTTCCACAGATTTTTGTTTATTGAATTGAGTGATTGCGTTTTCGATTTCTTTCAAATTTAAGTCAAGACCATTCTACTAATCATTTCTATTGTTCAAATATTTTGGATGCACGTGGATAGAGCATAGTAGCAATGACATAGTTTTACATTTCAATTAAATAGACAAAATTGTATCTTTCTTATAGACAATGGATTTATTCACATAATTGAATGTTAAATTTCAAGCATGTGTGATCTTTAATTTAAGTACGTGTGAGTACGTTTAAGAAAGAGTTTGTTTCATTTTATTTTCATGCAAGCGTGATTTCTATTTATACAAATGTGTGATGAGATTAATAGTAGTTTTCATTCTGTAAATGAGTGTGTATATAATTTTTATTTATGCAAAGTGTGGAATTAATTTTCATTTATGTCAAATATGAGATTGATTTACATTTATGTTGAAGTGTAATATTTTTATTTCAAAGCAAAGTGTGGAATTTTATAAGCAAAAGTGGTTTTGTTTGAAAGCAAGAGAGTGTGATCATCAATGTAGAGTTAATCTTATTTTCTAGGAATAACTAATTAAATCATAGTAGACATGTTCATTTCGATAACACAATTTAATTTAGAATTTGTGCGAGTAATAAAAGACTTCTAGCACATACACTGCACATACACTTCATCAATTTACTAGCCCTAATTGATAATTCATATAAGTAATTTAAGATCAATTAAATTACCAGACATTTTGGCATTGTTGTCGGGGAAGTGCATATAAGAGTCCTTTTATTTTCCTTTTTAAATTAAAAACAAAAATGATATGCATAGGGAAACAGATTCTAGAGGTAGATTTGTAGGTAGAGGTAGAAGCTTAATCCCAACATCATTACTCACCCCACCATGACCTCGTAGTGCCACACCATCCACCCAAACTCATATTTCATCTACTACAGACAAACACAAACTTTCTGAGGTACTTAGATCTGAAATCCAACGTATAGATTCACCAACTTCATCAACTAAAGTTGTAATAGAAGAAGAAGAAAATCCTACATCCCCAACAAAAGGAGTAATTTCTCTATCTTCAATTGGAGAGCAACTTCTAGGACAAGAACTAGAAATCCCTTGTGAAGAAGAGGAGGAAGAAACTTATTTTAACCTACCATTGATAGACGAATTAGAAGAACTATAAGAGGAACTAGAAA
The DNA here is from genome assembly GCA_000404065.3 of Pinus taeda. NCBI lineage: Eukaryota > Viridiplantae > Streptophyta > Pinopsida > Pinales > Pinaceae > Pinus > Pinus taeda. Next base: position 49,065 of record APFE030409365.1, on the reverse strand, counting down.
ATCCAATTTTTGAACCATATATTAGTTTTGAAGAATCTACAATTGTTGGAGAAGGGGAAGAAGAGGTACATAATGTTAATGGTGAACAACATAAGATTGGAGGAGGAAGAGGAGGAAATAGGGGAGGTGGAAGAGGTGGAGGAAGAGGAAGAGAAGGTGGTAGAGGAGATCCAGAACCCTTTGGATTTCCCATACTCGATGAGGATACCACAACCACAATGAAGAATATCTCACCCTCCATCTTTCCAAATTTTCATGGATTGAGTGAAGGTCCTGAAACATTTCTCTTTGAATTTGAAGTCTTGTGTAGATATTATGACTGCTTTCTTGACACTCAAAAGTTAAAATTATTTCCAACAACTATTAAGGATGTAGCATTAAAATGGTTCATGGGATTAGAAGCACATTCTATAAGAACATGGGAACAAATGAAAACTATATTCTTAGAGAAATATAAGGACTACTATATGCTCCATAATATTAAAGATGAAGTCTTTAAAATGATGCAAAAAGAAGATGAAAATCTTGAAGATTTCATTGAAATATTTGCTTATAATATTAAATGAGCTAAAATGCATAATCTAGATGAAGAAACTTTGATAGCTCTCTTACTAAAATCCATCAGAGATGAGTGGATTGATCTTCTCAATTTGATGGGTAAGGCAGATATTTCTTAGTTAACATTTGGAGATATTTGTGAGTTATGCATACGCATTTCAAGAGGTAAGGGAAGAACTATGAAAAATCCAAGAGACTCTATCATGTCTAGTATTAATAAATCTGTAGCTGGGACAGTAAGTAGGGTTGAACTAGGCAATTTGCTTGACAACTTTAAAACATATATTCTGGGGAGTTTTAGTGAAAAAATAGATACCCTTAAAGTAAAAAACAAGCAAAAGGCTTAAAATGTTGCATTAACTATCTTTTGTGCCAAATGTAGAAAGAAGCATGCTTTGAGAGAATGCCCTCTTGAATTGAAAAGTGTAGAAACCTATGTTATATGTTTAGAAAATAATGACACAAAGGAATGTCCTTCAATACCAGGTCTTAAAGTTTCCTATAAAGAGGAAATAATACCAAATCAAGTAGAACCCCTATGTTTTATTGCTAAGAGATTATGGAAAAATTCACAACCAAATATGACTCAAGGTTTTAACACTCAAAGATGTTCACAACCATCACAAAGCAATTGGACTGCACCCATGCCTTGGCAATCTTGGCCTCAACCTTGTGCATAGGGATGGAAAAATCCTTAAGGAAAATACCCTCAATATCCTCAATATCAACAACCTTACCCTGTTTTTCCACCACAATATTTTCCTCAGCCTCTTCAACCAACTCAACCTCAGAATCCAAATCCACAACTTTCACTACCATTTCCTCGAAGACCAAGTCAATTGCATTCCTAACCAATTCCAAACCTGAATAATAATAAAAATTCACAACCATTTTACAATATGGTAGTACAAAATTTTCAAACCTAAGTGATAACTCCATTAGATCTAAACAATGTCCAACTTAGATCTGGTAGAGTATTGGAAAGAAGTCACCAACAATTGTTATTCAGGAATTTGAAAAAGAAAATCTATTTAAGGAAGAGAAATCTCTTAATCAAGAGGTAAAATCTCAAAAACAAACCACCCCTGCACATTCTAATGATATCCCAATAAACTCAACTCCCATTATAGAACAACCTTCAGTTTCTGTTCAAATGCCACCTTTTCCTAAAATATTTAAAATCGATAAAGGGGTAGAAAAACAAATTATGTTGCCTAATTACAATATGATAGATGAACTGAAGAATGTTTGCATAAAAATTCTTTGTTATAAGCTATCAAAGAAATACCAATAGTTGCAAAGACAATCAAGGAGTTAGGTATTAAAAGACCAGGAATAAAAAGAAAAGAAGTCAAAAGAATTCAGTTAGTTGGAAAAAATTCAAATATCATGATGGGAAAAACAACAATTTAGAAATATCTTGATCCAGGAAGTCCCATTGTAAAAACACACATCAATGGTGTCAAAATTCCAAATACATTGATTGACTTAGGAGCAGCTATAAACATCATGAGTAAACAAACTATGAATCAATTGAAACTTCATAATCTTCAATATACACCTACATTATTGCAATTAGCGGATAGATCTATTATCAAACTTGATGGTGTGTTAGAAGATATATTTGTATCCTTAGATTCGTGGGAGTATCATGTTGACTTTATGATTCTAACACCCAAGAATAATTTAGGGGGACATCCATTGATTCAAGGAAGACCATGGTTAGCTATAGTTGATGCTTCTATAAGTTGTAGATCTGGTGATATGTTTATTTCTTATGGAAGTTCAACAAAGAAATTCACATTATATCCTCCTGCAAAAAAAAATAGAGGTATAAAGCGAAGAATGGATAGATGATGATATTGATATACGACCAATCTTTGTTACTTCACAAATAGATGAAGAAGATCAGGTTTTGAATTAATGGAAAATAATGAGTCTTCCTCATATTGTGAATCTAATCAAAGTTTTCAATAACAATGTAATATTGAATATTATCATCGCGTCAATTGTCTTTACATTCAAAAAAATTGACAATTCTTTAATAGAAATCAAAATATATATATATATATGGAAGAATCTCAAAAGAAAGAATTAATAAAAATATTAATAGAACATTCCTCTGCATACATCATATTTACATTGAAGAAAATGCCAAACCAATTTGACAACCTTAGAGAAGAATGAATTCAAATTTAAGGGAAATTGTTGAGGAACAACAAAAAAAATTAAATGTGAATTTCATTTATCCAATATCAGATAGTCAGTGGGTTTCACCATTGGTAATTGTTCCTAAAAATAATGGAAAATGGAGAGTATGCATTGACTATAGGGAATTGACTAAAGCCACTTTCAAAGATCATTTTCCACTTCCTTGTATAGATCAAGTTTTAGATATATTGGCAGGAAACAAATATTTCTCATTCTTGGATGGCTTTAGTGGACATAACCATATATAAGTAGCTCCAGAAGATCAAGATAAAACCACTTTTATCTGTCCATGGGGAACCTATGCCTACCAAGTCATTCCTTTTGGGTTATGCAATGCACCTGCAACATTCCAAAGGGCAGTTTTAGGCATTTTCTCTGATCTAATTCATGATTGTGTGGAAGTCTATATGGATGATTTTACTGTCTATGGAAATTCCTTTGACGAATCTCTTAAAATTTCGAAAAATGTTTTCATTAGATGTAAAGAAGCAAATCGCTTATTAATCCATGAAAAAAAATTATGATGTTTATTGAGGGAATTGTTTTAAGACACCATATTTTAGGGAATGGAATTAGAGTGGATACATCTAAAGTGGAATTTATTTCTAAATTATCAATTCCAACTTGTCAAAGACATGTTAGAAGTTTTCTTGGCTTTACTGGTTACTATAGAAGATTAATAGAAAACTTTACAAAATTTGTCTCTCCTCTTTTCAAATTGATCACAAAAGATTGTGAATTCATCTGGAATTATGATTGCCAAAAAGCTTTTGAAACATTGAAAGAAAAGATTTCTGAAGCACCCATTCTAAAAAGACCAAATTGGAAACTACCTTTTCACATTTCGACTGATGACACTGATATAGCTTTAGGAGCTATATTAGGACAAAAGGAATTAACTCCTTATGTCATTTACTACACCAGTAAAAATTTGGCTCCTGCAGAGTTAAATTACACTATAACAGAAAAAGAGTTTTTAGTTGTTGTCCATGTCATCAATAAATTCAAACATTACATCACTAGTTATGAAACCTTCATACAAACAGACCATTCTGCAATTAGATATTTAATGAATAAAGTAATCACTAATGGTAGAATTACTAGTTATTATTGTTACAAGAATTCAATATTACTATTTGGATAGACCTGGAAAACAAAATACAGATGTTGATTTTCTATCTATGATTCAAAATGATAATAACGATGTTCTTGTAGAAGATAATTTTCCTTATCAATATATTTTTGTAGTATCTGTTAAATCTCTTTGTTTTGCATATATTGCTAATTACTTGAATACAGGGAAGTTACCAACATACTTGTCTCCTCGAGAGAAAAGAAAGTTTATTCAAACTAGTGCATCATATTCATGGATAAATGAAGAATTGTACAAGACAGGACCTAATTTAATCATTCGGAGATGTGTCAGAGAAGATGAAGTACCAGAGGTATTGAAGGCTTGTCATGATGAGCCATGTGGAGGACATTTCAATGATAAAAGAATTTCTTATAAAGTACTTCTCCTAGGACATTATCTTGTGAAGGATGCTAAGGAATATGTTAAGAAATGTGATAGTTGTCAAAGAATGGGAAAATGTGTTCCTTCAGATGAAATGCCTCTACAACCTCAGGTACTCATTGAACCTTTCGAGAAATGGGCTCTAGATTTTGTTTGTCCAATTAATCCACCATCAAGACAAAAAAGGTACATTCTTGTTTGCACTAATTATGTTACAAAATGGGTAGAAGTTAAAGCACTTCCTTTTGCTACTGAAAATGTTGTAGTTTCATTTCTTTTCGATGATATTTTTACCTGTTTTGGTGTCCGAAGGGAAATTGTGACAAATCAAGATACTCAATTTACATCCAAGTTGGTACAAAATATTATGGAGGAATACAAAATCAAATATCGAAAGTCCACTCCATATCATCCACAAGCAAATGGACAGTTGGAATTAACCAATAAAGTAATTAAAGCAATTCTTACCAAGCCTATGCATCTACATAGAAGAGATTGGGTAGAAAATCTTCTATAAGCTTTATGGGCATACCGTACCACATGGAGAAACACCATAGGACATACTCCCTATGAACTTGTTTATGGGAAGCAAGTCCTATTTCATATTGAGTTCCAGGTAAAGACCTTCAAGATAGTAGTCAAATTGGGTCTTGATCTATCTAAAGCACAAAAACAAAGGATGGAGCAACTGAATGAACTTGATGAGATGAGACTGGATGATATTCAAAGAACCAACATAGTTCAACAACAAAAATCCAGGTGGAATGACAAGTTTATAAAAGAAAGAAAATTTCAGCTAGGAGATTGGGCATTACTTTTTGACTCAAAGTTTATAGATTTTCGAGGAAAATTTCAAACTCATTGGCTTGGGCCTTATGAGATTGAAATTGATTTTGATAATGGTGCGGATAGGATTAGAACCATTGATGACAAAAAAGTGTCCTTCCTTGTAAATGGTCATCAATTAAGAATTTATCACAAACCATTGACAAGGGAGGAATTTGTTTAACATATGCAAGACAATATTGATTTGAAAATGGTTAGCAAGGATTCTTATTTCTCTCCAACTTGACTTGCAAAAGCCTTTTGTTTTATAAAAATAATAAATAAATAAATTTGAAAAAAAATATATATATAATATATATATATATAATATATATATATATATATATACATACAATAATTAATAATAAATAAATAAAATAAAATAAATTGTATAAACATGAAAACAAACATTGTTGGCATGTTTATACAGAAAATATAGGATGAAAACCAAGTACTCTTGACACCCTAGATTTTATTTTTAAACCCTATTCTAATCCCATTTTCTTTGTAACCCTCTTTTTCTTTTCAAAATAAGCATCTACGAAATTGTTGAAAATCTGTAGCTTTAACAAAATTCTGCAATTGATATTGATCGGGATCAACTAGGACAATTGAAGATCTTGGCATAAGAAGAAGTTGATCAAGCTTGCAATTGAAGGCATCCAAGGACAACCTACAAATATCAGTCAAAACATCAAAATCATGAATCCAAAGGTATGTAAATATTAGATTAAATAATAAAGGTAAGATACATTAGATTATGAAATAAATAGAAGCTTCTACCGCCACTTAAAGTAATCATTACTATTCCAACTTCGGACTTAGCCATAAATACTTTGTCTTTTCAATGAAGTTAGCCATAAGCCAATTCATCGCTCATCATTGCAAGATACTCCACTCCATAAACCTTGTTCCATTGATAACTTTGTACTCATTCATACTTTGTTTTCTCGAAACCATTTTCACTCCAATCCATTGACAATTTAGCTCTCATCCATTCTTTGATTTCTGAAGCCATTTTCATTCCATAACCCTGTCAAAAGAAGCAGTTGCGGGTTAAGACTTCTCCAACATGGGGGTTATTGTGAGGACAGAGTCAGATGCAAAGAAATTCATGGCGGGTTATCCACAGGTTACACATATGTTACCGCAGGCACAATGGTTAGAGTTTATAGAGAAAATTAATGGCTATGACAAAGAAGTTACAAACTCCTTTGCCCGAGCATTCAATGGAGTTGAGGAAGAAATTGGAGATGTGAAGATAGTATTGGCAGAATCCTTCATAGAAGAAGTAACTAGACTACCTAGGGTTGGTGAAGGATGGCTCAAAAACAGAGGAATTGAAGGAAGTAAATGGAAATCATTTATCAAAAACCTAGATATGGACACCTCAGTCTTTAGGAAAGGCATGCCAAGTACAACTCTTAAAAACAAATGAAGAAATTTATTGTTGGTCATTCAAAAATGTATTTCTTGAGAAGGTAGATTTGGCAATATGTTTTTCTATCATGTGCGTTTAATGATACATTTCCTTGAGGGGAATGAAATTAATTTGCATTATTTCTTACTCAATAGTCTGAAGAAAATGACCGGTAACACTCATAGAAAAATGCAATCTATTGAGAATACCATGTATCATCACAGTCAGATAAAAATGTTGATTGCATCCCACCTCAAAAATATAGGAGATGATTGGGAAAGTTTCTTAGTCAGAAGCTATTTTAAAGAGGTAGAACGGGAAGAACCCAACAACAAAATAAGAGAAGTAGAAGAAGGTTATCTATAAACCCTAATGATGACCTGCCTCTACAATAAAAGCAACCCTCAGAATATGAAACTCCCCTTGCAGATGTATTAGAGAATCTCAAAAAGAAAAATGTTAGAAGAAATAAAGTTAGTGATAAGGAAGAAAGCACACCCAAAAGAAAAACTGAGGAAACAAAGCAAGAAAAGATAGAACAAAGGGAAATTCAAAAGAAAATTCATCTTACTAAGACCTCATCCACTGTAAGGAGGAGTGCAAGACTCAATAAAACAATGAAGGAACCATCTTGACAGTCCACATAATTTGTCAATCTAGAGGAAGAATAAGAGCCAAGAGCTCCATCACCAACCATTTTGTCACCAATTTCTAGTCCAGAAAGAAGAACACCCAAAATTGACCCGATCCAACAGGAAATATATGATTATATAGAATATTTAGAGAAGAGTGCTACAAAAAAGGCCACCACATCCTCTTCAAATCAAGGAAAAGAAATTTATTCTAATAGTCCACAAGAACCTCCAATTATAAATACTCTCAAACAGTAGATTTATGAATTGGAGACACTAAACAAGCACTTAAAATAGGAACATGAAACATTGAAAGTGCATAATGAAATACAGAGAACCAAGAATGAAGCATTCTCTTACATCTTGGTCTATGGTACAAAAAGAATAAGAAGTTGAAAGAAAAGAACAAATCTCTTAAAACAAAAGTCATAAGTCTAAATATAAGATTCTGATGAAGAAACCGAGAATGACAGTCACCAAGAAGAAAGCAAGGAAGACAAATCTAGATGTTTTGGCTCAAGTATCTGAAGAAGTTTAGTAACAGGAAGGATTTATCAATTTTGAATTTTGCATGAGGACATGCAATGACCTCCGTGTGGGGGAATGTTGAACCTCACAATTACTTCTTTTTGAAATCATTTTTCACCCTATCTATTTCCTTTTGATCTTCATAGTAACACATTGGGCATCAAGTTACAGGAATTATGATATGGCAAGTATACAATTGTCTTTTATTTCATAAAATGATAATGTTCTTTATTATTTAGTTTAATGTTTACTTCAACTACCGAATTACAAATATTCTATAGCTAATACACAATTCTGCAACCAATTCCGTGGTTTGACAAGTTCCAAGATTCCAGCTGAGAAGCAAAATATATGGGTAGGTAGAAATTGATGCACTCAATGGTTTCTTCCTACTCTCATGAACCAGATCAATGGAAATAGGTCCTAGTAAGTCGGTCAAAGGCGAAGTCAACCTACATAGGTAGAAATAGGCAAGCGAGGACGAGATTTATGCCTCATGATTTGCTTTGATAATAGAAAATCATGAGTGAATTATGTGATGTTATCTTTTCAAGTTAAATTTAGTTTCTGTTGATAGGGATTAGGCATATAGCTCTAAATAATTAATTTCCATGAGCTCTATAAATATGCTTCTTGGCATAAATGAAAACAGTGATAGCAAGGACGCGACAATGAGACTGAAACTTTGTTATTGATACTCTATTTTTAAAAGAATCATTTCATTTTCTCAGTAAGCATTCATGCATGGTTAAGTGCTTGATCAATAACATAGTGATTGCTTGCTTCTCATGGAGGGCCCCCTCGAGACAATAAGGATTTCTATTTTGTTTTAGCAGTGAGAAATTAGCTTTATATTTTCCATAGATTTATGTTTATTGGATTGACTAGTAGCATTTTCGATTTCTTTCTGATTTAAGTCAAGATCATTCTACTAATCATTTCTATTGTTCAGAGATTTTGGATGCACATGAATACAGCATAGCAGCAATGACATAGTTTTACATTTCAATTAAATAGACATAACTTTATCTTTCTTATAGACAGTGGATTTATTCGCAGAATTGAATGTTAAATTTCAAGCATGTGTGATCTTTAATTTAAGCAGGTGTGAGTGTGTTTAAGCAAGAGTTTGTTTCATTTTATTTTCATGCAAGTGTGATTTCTATTTATACAGATGTGTGATGAGATTAATATTAGTTTTCATTTCTACAAATGAGTGTGTATATAATTTTTATTTATGCAAAGTGTGGGATTAATTTTCATTTATGTCAAGTATGAGATTGATTTACATTTATGTTGAAGTGTGAGATTTTTATTTCAAAGCAAAGTGTGGAATTTTATAAGAAAAAAGTAGTTTTGTTTGAAAGCAAGAGTGTGTGATCATCATTGTAGAGTTAATCTTATTTTCTAGGAATAACTAATTTGATCATAGAGGACATGTCCTTTCGATAACTCAATTTAATTTAGAATTTTTTAGTAATAAAAGAATTCTAGCACATACAGTGCACATACACTTCATCAGTTTGCTAGCCCTGGTTGATAATTCATGTAAGTAATTTAAGATCAATTAAATTACCAAATAATACCTCCACACATGCGCATTTACTTAGTTGTGAATGTATAAAAGCTGAAATTTTATGAGCCTTCCATGTTAGATCAAGGAGAGGAATAAGACTTACCTCCTATAGAGGATTTCACACCTCATGCTCAGGGAAAGTTGACAGAGGATATAGTTTTGCAGAAGAGGTTCAGAACTACGAGACAGGGGCAGTGTGATCTTTGACAGATTGGGTTGAAAGGACAAGTTCCAAGCAAAGTTAAATGGTACACCTGAGAGGTGGAGGAAAAATTTCCTCACCTCATTCAATAGAAGCTTTTGGGGACCAAAAAACTTTCAAAATAGGGAGGTGTGATTCGAAAGGGATCATTATATTGTTTTTCATCCATCTCAATACTTTTAAAGTGGTGTTGACAATGTTGGACCTGCCAACATGTCAAGGGGATCTCCCCAATAAGTAGTCCCAATCAGACCTCAAACTGTTTGGTGTAGGAGTCTCAGCAGTGGGTCGTAAGGTAATGCCTTGACCGCGATGTCGCACAGAGGCAAGTAAGATAACTCTGTCAGTAGCAAGGGCGTGACTATTGCAGTGATTCAAGGAAGATGTATGAGAGATTCTAACACAAAAGGGGGAGAAAAGGGTGAAGGTGAGTTCCAGGTTGAAAGGGACCAATCCCAACTCAGCTAACAGCACACAACACAAAAGGACATACACAGCTTTTGACAAAGTAGTCCACTCGAATGCGGTAGTCACAACATACAAGGTAAGATAACATGTACAACACTCATGGATCAGTCCAAACGAGTGCAACGGTTGTTACAACAAGGTTCATGTGAAAGGTATGTCTGGTGTCCGGAAGAGCAGTCGACATGGACGTGACAACATTAAAAGCATATACAACACATTAACAATAAGATTCATATAATTTCATGTGAATCAGTTCATACACAAATACGTAAGTTAAACAACATATATCATTAAGGCAACCAAAGCAGTCCAACTACAATAACAACATATGCATGAAAATGTGTTGGCTCTTATTATATAAAAGTGTAAGTTCCAAACATACAATACATCCATGTAAACTTGCTAGCCCCATCAATGAAACGTTACAGCCACATCTACCTTCTCCTCCAAAGAGATGTACTAGCTCCTTGCAATGGAAAAGCCAAGGCGTGTTACAATATTGTCCAAGCCTTCTTCAAGATAGCCTTAGTAGAAGCTTGGCTAACCAAAAGCCTCTATAATGAGTTATGAGGGGCTATTTATAGCAAAGGGTGGGGTGACCCTTGACATTCCCCTTTGTGACAGTTCAAATACCCTCATGACTCTTCACCTACTCTATGATTGTTACATCCAACCATTGACACTTGACTTACACTTGACATGACTCAAGATTACAATGCACATGTACTCATGTGAGACAACGTGGCTTGAGCAAGCCTTGCAAGACATCACTGAAACTCGGTCTGCTGTGATGAGACCAAATTTTTGACATGCTTGTGATGGTGAAGGTGGTGAACTGATGCCAATCTTGGTCGTCTGTGGTGCTGTGTATGCACCTCATAGTGACATCTTACAGAAGCAAACTCTTACCTCCATTGCAACCAGTGCATTGGTTCAGCGCCTTCATCCAACTCATCTGCTAACATGTGCATGGCCTTCTTGGGTGCGGCTGAACTAGTAACATTCTAATGCACAATGTTCGTGATGATCTTCAAGTGTGTGATGGTGGTCATGCACATCAACTTGCCGAAGTACGTGTTCAATTCCAGTTGGACTTGCTTCTTGTCTTCGCCTTGGTGAGTGTATTTAATGGGTTGGATTGCATGTGTGCGCACAATGAAATGCATGTTGTTGAGTCCCTTGCATGCGATCACCAACACTTTTCACCATGTCTACTCCATGTTAGCTGCTGAGATGGATCTTTAACTTGTACGGGTGTAGTTTCATCTGTGAGTGCACGATGTGCCCACTGTTGTTCCTGATCCTGTTGCAACTCATTCATCTATCTGTGCAGCTTCATGTTCTTCCTTGAGTTGCTACTTCAGCACATGCAACTCCTTATTTGTTCTATGCTTTGTCTTCGCACGATCTTCATATTGCGTTGTCACCTCATAGACGGAGTCGCTAAAGTTGCTTTCATCATGAGCTTGCAACCCCATTCCGCCTCTGTGTTATCAACAACCCTCCTCTTACATTTGTTTCATTTGGTATGTTGTCTTAAGTTGTCGTTCATGATGTTGCTCGTTGTGATGTTGTTGTTGTCATATCTTGATGTCCTTGTTTATGAACAACTTGATGTCTTCGTGGGTAGGCAAGTCCATAGACACTTGATAGACTACATCCCCAAATATGCTCTGAACAGTGTCTTCATCTCTGCTATCCTGGAAACCATTATACTTGTACTGTTGAGAGGAAAATGAACACCCGCGATACTTGGAGACATGGAAACACTCATGGAAAGCAATCTATCAATCGAAAACCAAAATGAACACGAGAACTAATTTGAAACATACCTAGGTGAATGATCATGAAGGTTGTGCAATTTCGACTGGAGGTCGGGAGACCAACTGCCAAGACTGCACAAGGCATAGTTTGGGCTGCTGGGAGACTAATTGACTATTGGTACTACACAATTCATAGTCCAATTTGGCTGCTGACTGCTGGAATTGCGCAATGCACAATTCCAGCTGGGAAGGACTGCTGGCCCAGGGACAGATTTGCGCAATTTCTTGGGCCAAGCAGCCACTGTCCTCTAGAAATGTGAAAAACAGTCCTGGAGACCAGTGTTGAGCAGGAATGCACAAATCTGGAGAGGAAGATGAGCCTTCCTTCCCCATATTGCGTAATGCAGCCTTGGTGAAGGCAAAGTCTGGGCCAAGGTTGGCCCGACTCGTCGATGGGCAGGTGAAAGCAACTAAGACAGTAAATGCATGGCGACACTAAGTGATAGCAGAAGTGATTGACAGTGCATGCGAAACATGAATGAGAGATTCAGAAAACAAATCAACACGCATGTGGGTGATACAGTTCATTGGTTGGGCAAACGTCCGTGCAAAACAGTTTCATGCATGTGATAGCAGTGAGATAGCAATGAAAACTGAAACTGAGCTAGGATAAGATAATATACATGTAAATGACAACAAGTGCTCAAAGAAATCAAGAAAATAGTACTCCCACAAGCAAAAACACAAAAAGCAACAGAAATGCAACACAAGGCATGGGAAGCGGCTTACCCCAAAACAGTTGAGTTGAATGTGCCAACTACTCCTAGATGTGATGTGGGATGGCAGAGCTGCAAGGTTGATGCGAGGAATGAGATCTAAAGTGTCCATTGATGAGTTTTGATAACATCGAGGTTGTGACGCACATGCCACGAATCTAGGGGAATCGACACTTGGTGGGAGGTTTCGGAATTGCTCCTTGCATGTAACCTTCAACTGCTAAACATAGATCCATGAAACAAGGGATGCCTTTGCATGCTACCTTGGGAGAAGGAGCTCATGCATGCAAGTCTATTTTGCTCAGTCTCGGAGGGAACCGTCAACTCAGTTGCACATGCAAGAGACTGTTCGATTGCTGGAGAAAAAATATGCATTTCTAGCTAGGAGCTGGATTGGCTGCTAAGGAGATTTGCGCAATTTCTGGGTAGAGCAGCTGACTGCTTCCCATATTTGTACAAATTATGGGTTGAGCAGCCTTGCTGGGGAAATTTGCGCAAATCTTGTTGGGAGTGTTGGCAAGCAGGATTGTGCAATCCTGGAGCCCAACAGGTTGTCAGAGAGGATTGCGTAATTTCTGGAGGGAAGGTTGGTTTCCCTGCAGAAATGTGCAATTTTCAAGGGGAAGCTACTCAACCTGCAGCTGGACCAAGCCCGGGTGAACATCCTGTGAGGGGAATGGATCAAGTTATGACTGACAGGTTGCCTTTGTGCAAGAAAGACACTAAAACTTGTGAACTTGATGAAGCAAGGCAAGTTGTTGTGAAGGTTGGAAGGGAGGCTCCAAGATGAGGCTAAGGAAAAATTTTGGAGGGTGGTTGTAGCTGCTACAACAAGTGGAAAATGTGGAGGAATAAATTCATAGGACCATTTTTACCAATGAGACCCAGTTTGGCAAATTGTGGTTTGAAACCTTCTATGATCATTTTGAGGCATCAAACAGATTTTTTTCGAGTAAAAAATTGTCTCTTTAGCATAACACCTTTTTTTTCCATATTCTACACATAGAGACTTTTCCAATGGCACAAAAATCACCTAAATCTAATTCAGTATGCAAAAATTATGCCACTCAAAAGTTGACCTTCTTGTTTTATCCACCATAATTCAATAGGATGCCATGTCAGCCCCATTACTCATGGAAAAGGGACTAGCCATGTGATCATGATGAAGAGGACTCTAGAAGAGTCAATGTTGTAAGCCTAGTCAAGAGTTGGAGTCAACCCTAACCACCAGTAGGATATCGGGTTGTGTTATAACTGGGCCACTAGGAGAAAAAGGGGTTACATTCTTTTCGAGTGCATTTTGTTCGAAAGATGAGTAGAGTAGCCAAGAGGGATAGGGGGAGAGCACATAGATAGCATTTGTGACCTATAGTAGCCCAAGGTTGATAAGCCTTTCCTCTTTGTACTCGCAACCATTTTCTATTCAGAGAAAGAGAGAAGAGAAACCTCACCTTCCAGCTGGGTTTTCTCCTGAAAGGGTTTCCTAGGTTATATCTTGTGTCAAATCATGGCTTGTCAGTGTTTATTTCGTTGTTCTCTATTTTCTGCATAAATCTAGTTTGCATGCATATGCCATAAAAAATAATTTATAGATTAAGAAATATAAAGAGAAATAAACCCTTATAACATAAATTTTGTATATTTAAGTATAATTTTATTAGATCTGTTGTGACGAATTGTCTAGTGGAATATCCACCACAATTTACAGATCATTGAAAAATCTAGAAAATGAGGAATCTCATCTAAAGAAGGACATCAAATCCCAAAGGATTATCATAGATGTCATAAAGGATCATTTGATCCGCCACTTAGTAGAATAGAGATCAGACAAACAAATGTTCGAAGCTCTAGTGGACCTATTTGAGAGTGACAACATGAACAAGAAGATGTTGTTGAGAAACAAGCTCAAATCCATCCAAATGTCAAGGTCTAATCATGTTAACAGTTACTTCACAAGGATCACCCAGACATGGGATCATCTTTTAGTGACTTGGGAAAATGTAGAGGATGTAGAGCTCGTAAATGTGGCACTAAATGGTTTTCCCAAGTCATGGGAACCATTTGTCAAGTGAATTTGTGCTTGAGAGAAGCTTCCCATATGGGAGTTGCTTTGGGGTGACTGCGTCAAGGAAGAGACTCAATATGAGTCTAAGACCAATAGGTAGAGAGATGGAGAGGAGAACCTGGCCCTAGTCAATATGGCCAAGAAGAGCAAAGGGAAGGATTTCAAGAATAGTAGTGAGTGGGAAACCTATCAACCAATAAAGAAGAAGGATTCAAGTAACTTCAAGTGCTTCATTGTCCATAAGAATGGGCACTATGCATCACAATTTCCAAAGAAGAATAAAGAGAAGGGGAAGTCACAATAAACAACAACATCAATAGAGGTACAACTTGATGAGTTTGTAGTGATGCTTGAGAAGGACTTATCATTTGTCTCATATCTATCTATTAGCACCATCACCAAGAGTACTTGGTACTTGGATAATGATGCATCACACCATATTATAGAGGCACGGAAGCTATTTAACAGTATGACATAATGAGACTCACATTTACATGTGGAGCTTGGTAATGATGCCACTAGGTATGCATTGAAGGGTGTTGGAACCATTAAGTTCTAATTAGAGTCGAGAGGGATGTTGAAATCCAAGGATGTGCTAATTGTGCCAAGACTAAGAAAAAAAAAAAAACTTGCTCTTAATTTCAATGATCAAGGACAAAGGATATGTGATTATGTTTAGGAATGGGTAGGTGTTCATTCATCCAAAGAAGTCTAGCCCAAACATAGTGGTGGTTATCAAGGTTATATAAAGCAACATATACAAGTTAACCAACAAACCTTTTCAAACACTAGTATATGACAAAAACAAACTATGTGAGCTATGGCACAAGAAGATGGCACACTTACATTATAGGGCATTGCCAATCCTAAGGGAGATTGACATTGGTCTCCTTAGCTTCAATATTGAGTTATAGGGCATATGCAAAGGGTGTGCACTTGGAAAGAATGTCAAACCAAATTTGGCAAGCAGTAAGAGTAGGTCCAAGGGGATATTGGATCTCATTCATTTAGATGTATGTGGGCCAATTTTAGTGGCATCATTATAGGGAGTGTGAAATTTTATGGCTACCCAGACGATATTATTAACCCAGTTTATTATTTGTATTACTTATACATGACACATTTCAACCTTCAACTGAAAGCAATAAATGAAAACATGGACAACACCATTCACGAAATTAAAATAACAGCAGAAATACGAGAAACTAATCACATAATTAACACAAGTATTTTTTGGCAAATGTCCCTGGAAAACCCCAATGTGAGGAAAACCAATTTTCAACTTTGAGGGTTTATATTATTATCTTCAACAAGTATGTTATTTAGAACTTACATAAACGGCTTGTGTGACACTAGCAAAGCTCTAACAAAATAATTGATCTCCACTTTTATTAATCAAATCGACTAGGGAAATAACTCTTTGGCCCCTTTCTTGTAATGCACACTACCTCCAACAACTCACACTAGCACTCTAGCAATTTGCACCGCCTCTTTGGAAAACTTGCATTCTCACAATTGTGGCCTTATAAAGCTTGATCTTCCTTTTGGAAAATCGGTCTGTCTTCTGGGAAATTCACACTCCCTCCTGTAGAAATCAATCCTCCTCAACTCGGCCCTTTTCTGGATAAAATAAATTGATGGAAAAAACCTCTATAAATTCATCTCCAATCACTGTTGTCGAAACCCTCCTGGTGTCTCACTGAGAATTCACCCAAC
Source organism: Pinus taeda (assembly GCA_000404065.3). Taxonomy (NCBI): domain Eukaryota; kingdom Viridiplantae; phylum Streptophyta; class Pinopsida; order Pinales; family Pinaceae; genus Pinus; species Pinus taeda. The sequence goes on along the minus strand of APFE030409365.1, from coordinate 32,809 downwards.
TTGAATGATCTGTGATATTATTTGTCTCCAATACTTCCCATCAATCTCCCTTTATAATCTCTCATTCATAAATGAATGACCATGATTAGAAGTTCACTTAATCCAATCGATGGCTAATATCATCTTAGAAAGCTTCCATGAGCTTCTAGAGGCAAATCGATCTTATCCCAATTAATATCAATTAATTATCTACTTTTCCTAAGTTTTAACTTAAGAAATATTTAAAAAATCACTAATTGACATAATTAAAATATTTCCCCTAGGTGAAACTTAGGAAAAATGACACGGGTTTGGAGATAATCAATTCCTATATGTTCCTAGCCTCAACGACACCTCTCAAGGCTATAACACATGTATGAGCTACAATATTAACACTCCCTCCTAGCGAGGAAGGTGTTCTCCATGACACCCAACTTGTTCCTGAAGAAAACAAATTTTCCTTTAACCAAGGCCTTCGTCAAAATGTTTTCCACTTGTTGATTTGTAGGCACGTATTGTAGTTGAACCAATCCATATTATACGCAATTGTCGATATGTTTCAACCAATCATGGAATATTGGATTTTCAAATAGCCTAACGTAACTCTAATTATCATAATGAATAATGTTCAACTCCATCATCTAACCAAGCAGTGCCACTATCAACCTATGAAGCCATTTGGTCTCACATGTTTCCATGCTTGTTGCAATGTACTCTACTTCTATAGAGCTTAATGCTACAGAATTCTCCTTCCTACTGTACCAAGAGACAAACCCTAATCCAATGTTGAAGAAACACCCTCAAGTGCTTTTCCAATCCATTGCATTACTTGCCCATCCTGCATCAATATATCCCATCAACGTGATAACATCTCTTAAAGTATATCTGAACCCATACTCAATTGTACCTCATAGATATCGCAGTGCATGCTTCGTTGTTGTCCAATGCACTTTCTTTGGTTCCACCATGAGCTGACTAAGAGTGTTGACTACAAAGAAAATGTTAGGCCTTATGTTGACTAGATACATGAGAGATCCAATGTGTTATCTATCTAAGGTGGGGTGCACTGCTTCCTACTTTAACGCATCAATCTTCTTTCAATTGGTTATCATATGTGTAGACATGGTCTACAATCTAGCATCCTCAATTTCTTCAAGATCTCCATAGCATATCTTCTTTGACCATGGAAGATCTCCCCATCTATTGGGCACACCTCTAGACCTAGAAAATAGTGCATCAACCCCAAGTCCTTTATCTCGAACTCTGCTGCTAAGTCCCTCTTACGGTCTTTTATGAGCCTTGCTGACCTAGTCAAGAATAGATCATCCACATACAAAACGAGAATAAATGGCTCAACTCCAACCATAAGATAGTAGAGGTATGAATTTTCCTCACTCTTCACAAAGCCATTTTGTTGCAAGTAGATATCAATCCAACCATACCATGATTTGGGAGCTTGTTAGAGTCTGTACAACTCTCTCTTCAACCTGCATACATGGGTTTCCCACCCATGCATCTCAAAACCCTCTAGTTGTTCGATGTACATCTCCTTTTCTATAACTTCATTTAGGGACATCATCTAGATATCCATCTAATGAATTTGTCATCCCATCTATGCTGCAAGTTAGATCACAGCTTGGTAGTGAGAGAAAATGTCTCCTCATAATCGATTCGCACTTTCTGAGAGAATCCATTGGCCACGAACCTGCCTTTGAATTTTTCTATGATGCCATTTGAAGTGTGCTTGATCTTGTAGATGTAGTGAGCTTGATCTTCTTTGACCAAGGAAGATCTCCTCAATTGTCGAGCACACCTCCAGACTTAGAAAATAGTGCATCAACCTCAAGTGCTTCATCTCGAACTCTACTGCTAAGTCCCTCTTATAGTCCTTTATCATCCTCGGTGATCTAGTTAAGAATAGATCATCCACATACAAAACGAGAATGAGTGGCTCACCTCCAACCATAAGATAGTATAGGTTTGAATATGCCTCACTCTCCCATGTCTCTCAAAACCCTCTAATTGTTCGATGTACACCTCCTTTTCTATAACTTTGTTCAGGGATGTCGTCTTGAAATCCATCTAATGAATTTGTCATCCCATCTATGTTGTAAGTGAGATCACAACCCTAATGGAAGTATACTTGGCCACGAGAGAAAATGTCTCCTCATAATCTATTCCCTCTTTTTGAGAGAATCCATTGGCCACGAACTGCCTTCAAATTTTCCTATGACACCATCTACAGCGTGCTTGATCTTGTAGATGCAATGTACTTGATCTTATTTGACCAAGGAATATCTCCCCATCTGTCGAGCACACTTCTAGACCTAGAAAATAATGCATCAACCCCAAGTCCTCCATCTCAAACTTTGGTACTAAGTCCCTCTTACAGTATTTTATGAGCCTTGGTGACCTAGTCAAGAATAGATCATCCACATACAAAACGAGAATGAGTGGCTCTCCTCCAACCATAACATAGTAGAGGTTTGAATATGCCAAATTCTTCACGAATCCCTTTTGTTGCAAGTAGCTATTAATCCAGCCATACCATGCTCTGGGATCTTCCTAGAGTTTGTGTAACACTCTCTTTAACCTGCATACATGGTTTCCCCTCGCATGCATCTAAAAACCCTATGTTTTTTCGATGTACACCTCCTCTTCTATAACTTCGTTCAAGGACATCGTCTTGGCATCCATCTAATGAATTTGTCATACCGTCTATACTGCAAGTGAGATCAAGGCCCTAATAGAAGTATACTTGGCCACAAAAGAAAATGTCTCCTCATAATCTATTCCCTCTTTCTGAGAGAATCTATTGGCCATGAACCTGGCTCTGAATTTTTCTATGCCACCATTTGTAGCATGTTTGATCTTGTAGATGCAATGTGCTTGATCTTCTTGGACCAAGGAAGATATCCCCATTTATTGGGCGAACCTCTAGAGCTAGGAAATAGTGCATCAACCCCGAGTCTTTCATCTCAAACTCTGTTGCTAAGTCCCTCTTATAGTCTTTTATGAGCCTTGGTGGCCTAGTTAATAATAGATCATCCACATACAAAACGAGAATGAGTGGCTCACCTCCAACCATAAGATAGTAGAGGTTTGAATCTGCCTCACTCTTCAAAAATCCTTTTTGTTGCAAGTAGTTATCAATCCAACCATACCATGCTATAGGAGCTTACTACAGTTTGCATAACTCTCTCTTCAACCTACATACATGGGTTTCCCTCCCATGCATCTCAAAACCCTATAGTTGTTTGATGTACACCTCCTTTTCTATAATTTTTTTCAAGGACGTCGTCTTGACATCCATCTAATGAATCTGCCATCCCATCTATGTTGCAAGTGAGATCGCGTCCCTAATGGAAGTATACTTGGCCACAAGAGCAAATGTCTCATCATAATCCATTCCCTCTTTTCGAGAGAATCCATTAGCCATGAACCTGACTTTGAATCTTTCTGTTCTGCCATTTGTAACGTGCTTGATCTTGTAGTTCTAGAGAGAAACATCCACTGCCCTATCCAATGGTCTAGGAACCTCTCAAACATCATTCAGCATGATGGAGTTGTACTCCTTCCACCATCACATCCTGTGACATCTAATGTTGAGAAACCTCTTCATAGCTGGAAGGCTTATTTTCAATAAGCTCTCACCAATGCCTTGTGCCTGAAATATCTCTCTAGTGGTATACTACCTATGGTGCTCGATCTAGGAGTTCCCACAAACTCTTATGCATCTCTCAACGTCTGAAGTGCCCCACGGTTCCTCTTGCCAATTGAAGTGGGTGGAGCTTCAAGCTCCTCATCATGTCCCTACTCCTTATTTTGTAAACTCTCCTTTGTAATTGTACATGTACTAATCACTGTACTTGTACTTGTGCCTTGTATTTGAGATTTTTGTTCAATCCTTGGAGCTTTTTCATGCTAACTCTGATTAGTTGTTGGCAACTTGTGAGATATCCTAAAGGTTTTCTCCTCCTAAAACTTAACATATTGTCTCATGATGATCTTCTTAGCTCCTGGAATATAGATCTTATATGCCTTGGATGTTTCGTTGTAACTAAAAAAATACCCCTTATCTATAGTCGAATCCAGCTTGATGCACTTCTCGATTGGAGCGTGACAATATGCAATACTGCCAAAATCCTGAAAGAACTATCTTTTGACTTCTTCCCTGTAAATGCCTCTTTGAGTGTCATCTTTCCCAACACCTTATGTGTGACCCTATTTGAATGTAAATTTTTGTGTTATATGTTTTTTCCCAAAGGCATCTAAGCATGTCTTAATCATATAGCATGGCCCTCATTGCTCCAACTATGGTTCTATTTTTGTATTCCATGTGAAAATTCCTTGAAATGAAACAAGTGGAATTAATTCTCAAAAGTGATTATTCAGTTTATTAATTTTCTTATTAATATCGAATTAATCACACTGCAATTTCTTCACAAAATAAAATACTGCAGAAGCAAAAATAGGAAACGAGAAATACTTACTAGCACACACAAAAATTATACAAATTCTCAAACTTTCAAGAAAAACAAAGAGACAAGAGACACTAAAATTAGTTTCCAAGCCAGGAAAACCCAACAATCCTTCTGTTATAGAATCAGATCAAAATAAGATATCCAAGACCAGGACCAAGATTGCCACCAAAAACTCCAAGTCCAACCCTCCTCCAAGTCACCTCCAAAGTCAAAGTCAACACAGGTTAAACTAGTCAACTTCCTAAAATTTCGGGCCTACACTAGCATAGAAAAATTCTACATATTCACAAAATTCATTCTTCACATGTGTGGGATTCTTCTTGCCTTTTTCTCTCCTTTAATTTGGTAAACTTCTTTTTAGGTACAGAAAGTATGTATTGTGATCATCATTGGTTATTCTCCAAATGGGTCGAAGTGTCACTTATATATAGTTGTCTAGGAGGTTGAATAGGTATTTGCTAAAGGACTAGGCCAACTTGTTCCAAGGAGGGACAACTTGCTCATTTTGGTGGACTTTGACTCAAACAAAAATTCAGATTATTTTTTCTTACAAATGTCCAAATGGGACATTACTCAAATACATTTCCTTTTGACTCATAAATACATTTCCTTTTGACTCATAATAAATTATTTTTAACTCTTTTTGACTCTTTGAGCATAAAAAACATGCTTCGACCAAAATAAAATAATAATAATAATGAATATGATAATGTGTCAATGATAAAATTACATTACATTAAGAAGACCGGCACTAGTTACAATTTCAACGCTCCCTCTTAACTAGAGAGGTATTCATAATGACTCAACAGGATATTCTCAAGTTGAAATATTCATATAAGAAAGGATCCATATTGATAAGAATCAATGATAATAGCATCATCATAACCAACAATTTCAAACTACTAAGTCTGAAAAGCCCTACTTCGGAAATTTAAATGGAATACTTAACTTTAGCAACAAAAAACAAGCCCTAATTTGGATTTTGAACGAGACATGAAATTTTACATCTTAAATCTATGAATTAACCACACAAACTAAATTTTAACAATTATTAGTAAGTACTTACCTTAAGATTTCATTTGGAGATGTTCTGAATCGGTTGTCGCTCCCGTTCTTGCTACCAAATTGATCGTTTACTCCCAGCCTACCTGGGATCAACTTGTCTGGTTCCCAGATCGATAAGACAAGTCTTCTGGCCCCTTGCCCAAAACTCCAAGAACAATCAAGCTCAATCTTTCTCCTCTGTCTTCGTAATCCTCCAAAAGAAAACTCTTTGTCCTTCACTTCATTACCCCAAGCAAAATTCCTCCCAAAACTCTTTCACAAAAAATTATCTCCCTTCTTATAGTGCCTTCCCCCCTTTTTATATGCAAGAGGTTTATGTCCCCTTCGAAATTTCTCCACTACCCTTCCATAAGAATATTTTCCACCATTCTCGGCTATCTGCCACCTGCAATTTACTTTACGTTTTTAGGCAGTCACCATTCTCATTGTTTTATAACCTTTATATATAATTTGACTTGTAAATTTATAAAATGACTTATAACTTTAATTGTTTCATAATGCTTATTATATGACTTTTAATTCCTACGTATTAAGTTATTTAATGAACCTTTGTATAAATTTATGGTATGTGAAGAGGTTTTATTCCCTATACACTAATATTTTATATACATATGTAATTTCTATCCATAATTATGATGATTGACGTCGATACCCAATTTTAACAAAAATATATATATAATACAAATTATGTCAATTATTGTTCACATCGTGTATATCATATACCACATATATATAATGTCCTTTAACGCCAGTAAGTTTCATTGAATAATTAATAATTTATGATATGAACATTTGGATTTAACTTGGTTATACGATAGGTGTTATAAGAAAGTAAGCACAGTGGTTTGTTTAATGGAGTTTATTATTGAGTGAGATTATTAATTAATGGGTGTAATAGATTCATAGAATTCTAAATTTATTACATTCATGAAATTCTTGATAGTTATATACTTAATTTATTATTAATTCATTTATCCATATTTAGCCACTCTTCATAGTCAATTAATAGGTATACTAGTACAGTGCATGCAATGCATGTATATGTAGCTATCATATGCATGCCTCGTATGCATGCTAATAATCATGTTCTACCCGTAATTTGAGATGGTCATTACAAAGGCCTTGACAAGACCACACTATCTCGCTACTAGATCATAGCACAATGTTGGGGGGCATTAATTTGGACACCACCACCTCTCAAGGTACATACTCCACCTAGGTGTTCTAAAGGTATGACCTCATAGGACCACTTCCTAATCCCAAGGAAAAGTACGTCCGCCTGACCATTCCTTACCAAGGCCATGTATCCAACTTAAGACGTTAGTCCTAATCAACCACAATACATGACTCGAGAATGTACATCCCTAATGCTTATCCAATACACCATTCTCTCTATCAGTGTTCATGCACTAGGATTATGGTTGTTAGCCCTAGCCATAGTATGTGACACATGAAGAACACGGTCCTCACTCCCTCTCAACCAGGGAGGAGATCTTCATTCCCTCTCAACCAAGGAGGAGATATACACAAGTCCAAGCTTGTCTCAAAAATACGCATGCTTCTTATTAGGAAGGGATTTCATCAATACATATGCTACATGTTTGTCGGTGGAGATCTTGTTTGTAGCTTCTCGGCTCCTATCTCCACCATACTCTTGAATCACCAAGCACTTCCATCTTCTATGAAAAGCCAGGTTCTTAACAATCATTGTTGAAAATCATGATCGAATCCAACACATCGTCAAATATTTCATCAAACATTTTACAAAGCCAAACTGCTTCATAGCTAATTTTACCAATAGCCACATCTTTTGCCTCTGCAATGCAATAAAATTATGCTTCATACTCTTCCAGGAAACCATACCAGATCCCAAGCATCAGTGGTATTTTTATTAGCATCAATATTTTCAAACCAATCGATGTTTTCTTGAATCGAATATATCAGGGAACCAATCAGTGGTCAATACAACAATATCAGAATTCTTCAACTTTTGCGATGGTTCTATCATCTGTCCTTATGAAGAATTTTGATCACAAGTTTTTTTGGGTTTTTTGACAAACTTTAAGTAGTATTGTATCCATCCCAGATTTTACAGCTCCCTCTTTCCAACTAAGGTAAGTAAACTTCTTTTACTAAGTATTGCTTTCATGTTGCCATCAACATGATTTCTTTGATACAAACTTCAAACTACTTTCTCCTTCTTCATTTACGTCTATTAAGATTCAGAAAATTCTTTGTGCTTTGCTACATTCTTCCAATTCTTCCATCTGCTAATAAAGTTTAGATAGCTTTTGTTTTGACCTGCAAACTTTATTAGAAGACTATGAAAGAACAAAAAGCAAAGTGCATAGACAAAATAGCAACAATAAAAATTAAAAAAAGGAGATGTAGAGTATTTATCTTTTGAGGAAGGTCAGCTCCCTCTTAAACTTGGACCTTTTTCACTAACCTTATCCTCACATTACCATGATTTATTTCTATCATCTTCTAGAGCTAGATTTTCTTCTTATAGCAAAAACAAATATTCAGGGTTTTTGTTCCAAGGTTTTCTAATTTTCTATTTCAAACCTTTTCTAGGGTTTAAAAACCCTAAATGCTTCAAGTTCCAAAGTCTTCATGACTTGCCAAAATGTTACAATTTCTACAAGTACACTAATATGTTAGTTTCAAATCCAAGAGATGTTATTGCCAAGCCTTCTAATGGTGTTTTGTTCCATGATCACAAAACCCTAATCTTCATATGCAACGAAAGGATTTGAGTGCTAACATATCAATGATCTGTAATATGTCTATACATACCCTTTTATAATGTGACACTATCTTTCAAGAGAGAATGTGATTTCACCATGACCTAGAAAATTTAGCACAGGTTATTGATTGCAAATAAACAAATATTATATCTTCAACTTTACCTTATCCATCCTTGCAGAGATCTAGTCCTTTGACATTTCTTCAGTTGTCATGTATTATCTTCCTTCAACATAGATACCTTAGACCTCCAATCCTCGAACTAGGATGTTGGCCATAGAGATTTCCTTATGTTGGTTACAATGTTCTTTGCACATACGATGTCTATAGAGGATGCTTCAATTTCTCCATAATCTTTAGTCCTTTCAAATATGTTATCATAGTTATTCCATAGTGTTCACAAAATTATAGAGATTTTGACCTTGTTGACCACACTTTGTCAACAGTCTAAGAAAGCAGTGCACAAGGAAGTGGAGAAAAGTTTTCAAAGATCAAAGTCACCAATCGGCATGAATATATCATTGTAAACCCAATTTCTGCAAGAATTATTGTAAATGATGCTAGTATGACGATTAATTAATAGGTAAGCCTTTGGTTTTGGCAAAGGATTTCATCCTAGGAAGTTTTTTAACCTCCCTGAATTATGTATGTTTGTAAACACATATAATCGGCTGAGTTTTTCTTCCAGCTATAACCCTAAAGTTAGGGTGGAATTCCTTGACAAGGTTTTAGGTGAGTCCTAATGTTTATCGAGTCTATTGTAAAAGTGTGGTTAAGAATAATTTTAGTGCATGGTCCCTTGTAATCAGAACACCATGGCTAAATTATTTTATTATAATCACACTGGGTTTCGTACTAGATCATATTGTGTCGCATAATTGGGTAATGTCTTCAGGGCCTAGTCTAAATGTGTGTTTCCCCTTCTAAGCATTGAATTAATTATAATATTTTGATGTAAAAATATTTTAGTGCATGGTCCCTCGCAATCAAAAATCATGGCTAAAGTATTTGAGGCTGGAAAAAAAATTAAATCCCCTCTAGAGTCAATTAATTAATTTTTCTAGCAAAATTAAATAAAAATCCTAAGACAAAAAATTAATTAATTTAAAGTCAAAAATAATTATAGAGAAATCAATAAGTCCCAAAGGATAGCTTAGTTGGTCGAGTTCCTGTTGCTAAGTACCTCAATTATCGGGAGGTCACGAGGTCAAATCTCCTCTATGCCCTCGGGGTTAGGCCTTGCTAGTTTCGCTGATAGGTAGATCCATTCGAGTTGATCTACCTGGATTTTTCCATGGATGTAGCGGTCACCTAGTATCTGTGAACCATCCTTAAAAAAATTATAGAGAAATCAATTTCTCTCTAAGTGGAAAATAATCAAACATTCGTTGGTCAAGAAGAAATCAATTTTTGGAGGTCTTCCATAAGGGAAAATTGGATATTTTAAGAAAATTTGAGCCTTTGGAACTTATCGGTTAAGTCAAAGTCAATTTTTTGAGGAAATTAATCCAAAATATTATTTTTTGGATTAATAAAAAATGGTTTTCAAAAGAAAATCGCTCTGAAAGAAAAAAAGTGGAGATTAAAAGAAGATCAAGTTATTTTAGACTGTCGAGATTAACTTGACGAGGATCAAGTCAACTAGCCAATATTTTCCACTTGGAGGGGTTTTCTCTATTTAAGGAAGCTATTGAGCTTCTATTTCCCGTCTTTGGGTGGAGTAATTTTCTATTGATGTATTAAGTTGTTGCTTTACTTGAATTATTTTTCTCATAATAAAAAGACTTTGGGGTCTTAATTCATAATGTTCTATCTGTTGATTTGTGGTATGCGTTTATAGTCCATATTGTGTTGAATATTACAAACTATTATTTCATTTGTCGGTGATAAGAACATTCTATTGGTACGAGTTATCTTAGACGATCTAATTCACAATATGACCTAACAGTTTATTTTGAGATTGAATAGAGATTTACAAGTACACTAGCCCTTGGAATCCAAGTTCACACACTGTGGGGAAGGGCCGACTTTGTTCGAGCTTCAAGCGTTCATTGTAATGAATTATTTTGCAGGAGGGTTTTGGCCAGTTATATTTTTCGAAATTATTCATCCATGAAATTTATTTTAAAAACTCTCAAAAAAATATTTGATACTAGGCTACAAAGATTTAATTTGTTAATGAGAGTTAATAATTTAATTTTGTAAATATTGTACATATTTGTAAATTATTCTAACCCTTGTATCTTAGAATTAATATTTTTTATTTTGTAGCACTTGGGGTTTTGGGAATTTTTTTTATTTTTTGTATATATTGGGGTTTTTGGGAATTCTTTATATTCATTTTTGTAGGTGAGCCCTCAAGCCACCAAGAGAAATCGAATTTTCCTGAAGAATATAGTCATAAAGCTAGGGTTTGAGGAGTCTCTCTCATTCAAGTGTGACATCTAGTCTTCTTAAGCAAATTCATTGGGGTTTTGAGACAGATCTAGGCCTAGGAAGGCAAGATCTAGCCTCTAGCCTTCATCCAAACTCAACGTTCAGCGAAGAAAGGAAGACGTTGGCCCTACAATGTGAAATTTTTACGTTTCGTGGAAAATTTGTGTGATTAGCCGCTACCCTCATTAGAGGAAATTTCAGCTTAATAGTGGTCTCTTAAGGAAAAATCAAGAAATTAATAAAAAATGTCATGTAGACAATTTTTAATATTATTTTACTTTTATCCATGTTCCACAATATTTATTAGCACGAGATTTAATAATA
>APFE030409365.1:0-21287 GCA_000404065.3 Pinus taeda | reverse complement strand
GGACCCCATTTTTAATTTATATTTTTTCACTAATATCAAGATTTGCATTGCGTTATTAACTTTTTCAATATTCTAATTCATATGGGCAAGGTAGGTAAAGAACATTGATAAAATATTTCATAAATGACCAAATTAATAATAAAATATTTCACCAATACCCAAACTAATAATAAAATATTTCATGGATACCCAAATTAAACAATTTAAAAGTATTTAGGGCATGTACCTCTTTTTAAATTTAAAAGATTTTGATGGTTTACATATTATTAAATGGAAATTACGTGAAAATTTCATGGGCACTTTTAGGTTGAAATTTCCTCTAATGTTCTAGCCTTGTCGTGGCCTCCTTTGCCCTCTTCAACGGGTTGCTAGCCCTTTTTCCCTTGTCGCAACTATAGAAGGGTTCCCCTTACTAGGCTTCCTCCTAGTTGTTGTTGCCCCATTAGCGCCTCCTTTACCCTTACCACAGGTCCTTTGGCTTATTTTCCTTAGGTCGCAAGCCTATCTCCCCTTGTCGTGGTCTTGAGAGGCCTTGAAGCCCTAGCTGTGCCTCTAATCTAGCCTCTAACCCCTCATCATTAGCCGATTAGCCTTTCCTCTAGCCCTCATTCAGTCATTGATTGAGTCTATATTGGTTTGTTGCCTCTAACACTTTGGTTTTGAAATGGTTTTGGAGCTAAGGTTGTGGTTGCAAGTGGGAAATTTCTTTGGAAAAGTCTCTAGTCACCGACAAGTCCATAAGGCCTAGTGGTTTGGCTTTCTATCCCTCTTATCTCATCACTGCTCTACATATAATTCTGAAGCACATTGTTTGCAATGGCATGTTCAATGCTTAAACACGCCTAAAATAAACCATAATCTCATTAATTGGTCACTTAAGGCAATAAGCATTTATCCTCTGTTTCTATTGGTTGCATATAAGTGAAATTTGGATGACTGTGGTGAAAGTTCAAGTTTGATATAATCACCTACAGCCATAATAAGTCACCTACAGCGGTGACAAAATTACATAGCAGTGGCATAATAATTAACTTGCACTCATCTCTTATCATTGGCATATCATTTGCATTGACTGGGCTTGCATTTCTTGGCTTCTTTTGCATTTTTGGATGACTGTCATATTAATCTAGGGTCTGATATATGCATCATAAGGTATGATCATAAGTATAACAGTAGTGTGAAAAGTAGTAGACATTCATCTAATTCCATTGGGCATGCTTTCTTGACATCCCTTGCATATTTGTTTATGATCTTGTTGTTGGCAAAGTATTTTGATTGAGATTCCTCTCTACTTCTTCCCTTGCATGCATTTGCATTCTTGCACTCAAAGCATTCACTGTTAGCAATCTTTCTTAAGATAAGAACATAAGTGCTCTAAGGATAATTGGCTAAGATAATTTTGTTGCTCTTGTTCTCTCAAAGTATCATAAGCTAAAGAGTATCATTGTTGAGTAGTTCTAATTGTGAGTCTGGTTAATTTGCTCTCTTTCTCTCATTGATAGCTAGCAATATTGTGACATTTGTCTTTGAAAAAAATTCTCACTTGTCACTGTTATCATATTGCTATTTACTTTGGTGTACTAACTTGTTTCCGGTAAGTGATGCTTCACATCTAAGTTTATAATATTGATAATTAAGTCACTCTTAAAGCACTTAATTGATTATCACATTTTGATAAGAGTAATCTTGAGATTATCTAAAGAATTGTTAATTGTGTTCATAAGAATTGGGGTTTCCTCTTTTGTCTCTAATTAGCACATTAGCATTGTCATTTCATGACAAATTGTTCATCGTCGTAATCTTGGATAACCTAAGTAATCTCAACAAGTTGCTAATTGTGTTAAAAGATTATCTTGTCTAACATCGTTAAGAAACATTGAACATGCATATCTATTGTTATTTCATGAGCAATTGTCTATTGTGATATTGGTAATCTTGATAACATTTTCTGGCACCATCTATTTGGTTCGTTGAGCACTTTCTTTTGGTGAAGATTGTCTTTGCAAATTATTAAGTACTTGTCTTCATTGTTCTAAATTGAATATCATTATAATTTGTTTTGAAGTACTTAAACACTTAAAAATCTCACCTAAAGTTAATCTCTCATATTTTGCATTCTAAGTCTAATCTTGCATTGATTAACGTACCTCCAAGCATAAGCTTGGTTGAAAGACACTAAGACCATCTTTCTCACCCAGCTTGCAAAATCTAGACCCACTCTCGTGTTTAACACGGTGACTTTACAGTCTTCAGAGCCACAGTCTTTGCAGCGCCGAAGGCATTAGGTGATTGGAATTACAAGGAAGGTATCTTTAATATAGCCTTTGCTATCTTTTCTTGGGCTTCTCTCCACAACCTGCACTAGAGACTAGTTTCAAAATAGCTAAAAGAAACGACTCATATAAGTAGGCATTTAACTTCAAATTAACCAAGACTTTGCACTTCATATAGATCTAGGTGTCGCATTTCATATAGGAAAGTGTGCATCCTAAGCAACGATTATTCATTCAGTAACTTGGTAACCCATTTATGTTAAGTAGGTAATTTTGTTTCCATAATTCATTGGTCTCTCAAGTAAGTTAATCTAATAATTAAGCTTGTTAAATCATCATTAACTAGTTTGCTAGGCCATTCAGTTGTGTCTCCCGGACTAGTCGGTTCCCAACTAGTCTTTCATCTGCACATTTCATAGGAACTACCCCCACAGCGTGTTGTTGGGAGATAGCTAGAATGGAGAGGGCGAGGATCAGAGTGATAACCCCTACCCTGAGTCGTCGTCGCATTCACCTGTACAATTTGGGTGACAACAAACATCAAAATTTCTCTAATGTGCAACCAGTATAATTTGTTGCTTCTTACCACAATCTCATTTGCTAACTCCCAATCTCAGTGTTTCATATACACCTTTTGTCCTCAAAAATATACATCATACCCCTTATCCTGAAGAGCAAACGTTGAAATTAGATTCATTCCCATACCTATTGTTGTAACTTATATTGTGATTTAAGCCTTATTTTCAGTTTTATCACGAAATGAAAGAAAAATCAAAAGAAATGTAAATCAAACCATTGGTTAAAGGTTGTACAGGTTCAAGAGGTGCAATCAAGTGATAGCTTGATGAGTACGATGAGGTGTGTTGTGGGGAAACAATAAGCACGAAGGTTAATTAAAGGCTCAACCCCCGCAGTTGACCGTGACATAAGCTTGGTTGACCACAATGTGTGGCCTAAAATCACTGCGGGGTTTCAAGCTCAATGAAGTTCCCTTATATTCTTTACCCCCGCAAAATCTAAAAGAAATAACCTAAATAACTTATTTTATTTGATTGACAGGATGGCTTTTGAATGTGAACATGCGAGAAGCTCTGGGTCTTTTGATCAACAAGCCACAGATCCAACGGTAATCACACAAGTTAACTAGAATGATTTGTTTCGGAGATCTGATGCAACGATGTATTTGCAAGAAGATCTGGGCCGTCCGATCAACAGGCCACAGATCCAACGGTAATCGGGTGGGTAACTTATCAAATGTGACGGTATATCAAACACAGTTTAAACTTGCTGAAGTCCGAGCCAATCTCAACTGTCCATCCAAAGAGACATGATCCAATGGATATCAGGTGAAGAAATAATTGGGTTTTAGCATTAAAGTCAGACCCGATAGATTATTAATTGGCAATTTATATTTCCCATCGAGTCCGTATGGGAGTCAACGGAGCGTTGAAAAGGCGGACTCGATAAGGTTTAATTCAAGCAGGTTTAAAGTCTCGTGAGTTCTGAAGGATCGGACCGTTGATTGGATGAGTGATCGGATAGTTCACGTACAGCTAAGGCGGACCCGACAGGTCTATGAATCAAAATGTTAATTCTCTTTAGTTTTGTGGTAAACTAATGTTCCATGTAAATTAGTCGATTCTGTTGTTTAAGCGAAAGAATCAGAATTAGCAGTGGATGACTAAAACTCCAAAGAAAGGTGATTGGTCGAGTTTTCTTGTGTTTTGGCCGATCAAAATGCGCCCGATACATACATGAACCCAGGTCCACGCATGGGGTTTGAGTCAAATACAGTTTATTATGATTAAAACAATTTAATCATTATGAAAGCATCTATAGAGAAACTCAGCAGCCAAACAACAGAGCCAAAAAAGCGAACAGTCATCATTATTTTCTAACTTTTGTTACTTCTAGTTATTCTATCTTCTTTAGAATGAGGTGTCTTTTACCCTCTGTGTAATGTTCTGTAATAATTTTTACTGTAGATAGTTAGAAAAATAGTTAAGTAGTTTGACAGTTTGGTGATTACCAACTGTCTCATAATGTATAAAAAGGGGAAATTTTAGAGAGAAGGGATTCGAATTTTGGAGAACCTAAAGACTAAGCTACTAAATTCCTAATACCACTGTTGATTAATGAAGAATCAGAAGTTTTCCATACGTTGTTGGGTATGATTTTGTGTCTTCCCTGTTATGTATCATCTTATGTTTTCTTCCTTTAAATATAGCAATTAAAGTTGCAGGTCTTTATTTGCTTGTGTAAATAAAATTAAAATCCCTTAAAAGAGCGCTCATATACTTGAAGTTCCCACCTCTGCAATTCTTCTAAGTTACAGATAGTAGTTTATGTGTAAAACAGCATATTATCTATAACTTCTCCCACTGTCACAGATAGTAGATCTTGTGTAAAACAGCATATTGTCTATGACTTCTTCAATCTTTCTTCATTCATCATTTGCATTCAACAATCAAATGGTATTCTGATGTTTTCTTGTCACCTAAGTATTAAGGATCAAAAACCAGATTTCCCAAGTCCTTCATTTGAGAACACAATATATAATTAAGTGACAATCATTATAATCAATAATGCCTTAAGCACAATTTCTATACAGCCAAGAAATTGGTTTCTTAAGGTACAACACCTGGCACATGCAACACATCTGTAACATTGATATTTTTGTCTGACTCCCTCTGAAATGTGACTATCCCTCTCCCAACTGGGGTACACTTGGACTTGTTTCCCTTTTGTATCTGGAAGCCTATCTCTGTTGCTTTGTAGTTGGAGAGAAATACTCTATAAATCTTGTCATGTGACATGATGGCCCACTCTCAATATACCAACATCTCATGGTGGTCGAGCTAGATAGACAAGCTACGAAAGCAAACTCATCCTCAAGTCTTGAGGACAATTCATCAATGTTTGTTGAAGCAGATCTCTATTGTTTCTTCTTCTTTTCACCCTTCTTTATGTCCCTGTTGACCATAGCCAAAACACTTTATTTTACTCAACTCTTTCTTTTCCTTCTCTCCCTTGGAGTTAGGCCCTTTGCTTGATCCCTTCTTCGGTTTTCCCTTTCTAGCAAGAGCAACATTCTCATCATCATCACCCTTCTGGCCTTTATTGTTGCCTCCACTGACAAGGCTCAACCTAAGCTCTTATTGAGTGAAATCGCTCCAAATATGATCCCAGTCAAACAGGTCTTGTCGTCCATTAATCACTTGGACAAAAACATCTCACAAATTTGAGAACCTATTTAACGCAATTCTCACGAGCTCATCATCATCTATTTTCTCTCCAACAACTGTTAACTCATCTTTGACTTGTCTGACTCTGGTAAGGTAACTGACAACGCTTTCTCCCTTGTTTTGTCTAGTGTTTTGGAGCTTCTCTCTAAGGATCAACTTTTTGTTAATAGTTGCACTTTGGAACATATTTAAGATTGCATCCCACGTCTTCTTACATGTATCCAACTCTGCAATGTGGGGTATGATATTGTTTGACCCCATCTTGGATAAGATGTCTAGCTTTGGCATCCTCCTTGTGGTAGGTTTCTCACTGTGTTGGATATGTCAGTACGGAAACAATAGATGTTGTATATTCTTTCAGCCCATGCTCCTCCAGCAACAAAAGTATCTTGGATTTCCAAATACCAAAGTTTGATGCACCATCAAGTCTATCTTGATCCCTCCAACCAGTTGCAGCCAGTTTGGAAACCCTCGAACAATAAACTCCAACAAATCCGAAGACATCTATCTATGTGCAAACCTTGATATCTCCTTCGAAACCCTTGTACTTAGATAGCCAATAACCTCAATGCTTTAATGCTTTGATACCGTGTGAAATTTTTTGGCTACCCAGAAGGTGCTATTAACCTTATTTATTCTATTACTTATACATAACACATTTTAATCTTCAACTAAAAACAATAAACAAAAATATGAACAACACCATTCACAAAATTAAAATTGCAGCGGAAAATGCGAGAAATCAATCACACAATTAACACAAGCATTTTTGGATAAATGTCCCTAGAAAACCCCAATAGGCAAACTAGTTTTCAGCTCTAAGGATTTATATTATTAACTTCAGCAAATCTGTTATTGAGAAATTACATAAATTACTTGCCTGGCACTAGTAAAGCTCCAGCAAAATAATTGATCTCCATCTATGCTAATCAAATCGACTAAGGAAATAACCCTTCAGCCTCGTTCCTATAATGTGCACCGCCTGCAGCAACTCAGCTGACGCTCTGGAAATTTGCACCGACTCTCTAGCAAAATCACACTACTCACATGTGTAGCCTTTTGAAGCTCAATTTGCCTTCCTAGAAATTCAATATGTCTTCCAAGCAATTTGCACTACCCCCTGAAGAACTTGAACCTCCTCTCGAAATCTCGCACTTGTTCTAGAAAATGAACTCGACCCTCTTCTACTAAAAATAAATTGATAGAACCCCAATCGATGTGTTTTCTGGTGGATGGAGGTGTCTGCAGGCAGTAATGAAGAGGACAGATGAATTACGTACCACCGCCTCCCACACACTCAAAGCGATGGGTGCAGTGGGCCCTTGGCATGAGTACATGCAAGGGTGGTGGGAAAGGTGGCTGCGATGGCAGGAGGGAGATGGGATGGATAGGAATTAAGCCAAGACATATGGGTAAGAAACGTAATTTGGCATGCGGAGCAAGGAGCGGGAGCAATAGAGAGGGAAGGCAGCAGAAACTGTAGCAACATCCTTGGAGGAAAAACGGGTATGTATCTTGGCGTATCGCCTCCTTTGCAATGTCGACCTGGTTTGATTCTTGTTGGGGGGAGATGTTGGCGTGGTTTGATTCTTGCTGGGGGGACAGGGAGATACCTGGGAAGGGGAATTGGGAGAAACGCAGAGGGAAATGGAGGAGTTGTGCGGCTTTAGACTGGCTATGCATCTTTGTTGTGAGTCCACTGGGTCTATACCTCGCCTGTGGCTGTGTGGACCTTGAGTTGGGTGACAAGGGAAACCCGGGCTATGCATAATGTGGGATGAGAGAGGCTATTTGCTAGGGTCGGGTATGCAGAAATTCGACACCGGAGGTTGAGGGTGGCAAATGGCAACTAGTTTGTAGGGTATGAGGCTGGGCTAGTGGCCGCAACCATGGCAAACCATGGGGCATCGAGAGAAATTACTGCACTAAGAAACCAGATAGGACCCCTATGGGGGATGTCGGGCATGATGAGAGCAGCGGAATGCTTATGGCTTACTGGGCAAAGGGGAATGGGGTCAGGCTGAGATTTAGCTTCATTGCATGGTCTTGGTCGGGGCGTGCTAACCACATTGTGTATGCGAATCAATGGGGAGGAATGGGGGGGAAATTACAAGGGATTTGGAGTCCGAACCTTGCACAGGACTGGATCTCCGACCATCTTGCCCCAGGTGCAGCTAGCAAATGGAAAAAAGCAATGAACGAGGAGAATGATGACATTGGCAATTACAGTCGGCACAGTGACCATGGATATTGTATGTTACAGTGCTTGTGGTTAACAATTCTTTCATGTGAATAGGTTTCGAACAGTGGTGATATGGCTCGGACAGTGAGAGGATGGGGACGTGGGAGACGGGGTCGAGAGTTGGGAAACGCTAAGGACCCGAGAACATAAGAACCCCGCAGAGGAAGGAAATCGATTGAGCACCTCATAAGTGAAGCAGCAATGACATATCGAGAGGGAACAGATGAAGGCATTCGGAATTTGCTAGAAGAATGGGAGGAAGAAATCAAGCAGGGCAGTGAGACAGAGGAGGAGATGGAGAATTGGAGGACTCTAGTCCCGGACCCAGGGAATACCAGAGGAAGGATAACCCAATTCAAGTAGACATTATACCTTTACTAGCTCATTAAAAGCTTGATGGGTAAGGCCATGGAACAGATCTCAGTGGGGATGGCGGTCTCTCTTCAAGGGTTGCCAAGCTACAAACATCATTTGCAAAGAATTCAGTTTCAACTCCACAAGTAAGACATTAGATTGGACAGAATTGAAAGACATATCCCTTGCATCCTAGAACTGTCTGAGATGCCTGGAGCAACTGTCAAGGATCTGGCACCTGTGGAATCGACATCAAAGGAGCAGAAGGGCTAGTCAGTTTACCATGTTTCCTTTTGTTATATATGCGGTTAGCATTTACTTTTCATTATGCATGCATAAGGATAGATAAATATATCGTCTGGTCATGAAACAGAGACATATCTTGTTAGGGTCCCACCCTAACCCCCTTATTTATGTAATAGGATCGAGTCATAGTTATAGTTAAGGAAAGAGTCAATAAAGCCCATATTAATAATTGTAAGTGGTTAACCCGCATTTAATGAAGGGACCACAGTTAGTTGCAAATGGGCCATGGTATTAGATAGATGGTATTAATAAGAACCATGGTATTACCCCATGGTATTGCATGTATGAATCCTATATAAAGGATAGAGACTCCCTGCGAGGAGCATCGTGTCTTATTTTGTAATCGAGCTCAAATCTATTGGAGGTTGCCCCCTCGAAGAGGCAAGTGAACTTTGCTTTCTGAATAATAAAATACTTGTTGTTATTGTTCTTGTTCTATGTTCTGGGTATATTTCTTCACATATTTGGTGTTTTGGTATCGTCTTGCAAGTTAAGAGAATAACAAGTGGTATCATAGCGCTTTCCAGGGCCGGTGGGATCTCCATTTTTTAGCAAATTATTTTTTGCTAGAGACGTGTTTCGGCGTCTTTAAAACACGGGATTTGTCATTGAGCGCATAAACCTACAGATTTGGGGAGGCATGCACGCAAGAAATACAAGAGGTGGTCACACTTATTGGACTCCCTTGTAACCCCTGTGGGTACCCCTTCGAGTAGTAGCGCATTAGACAGAACCGCGCATGGACTATCTTCCAAGTACCTTATGGGTATATCAGAAGCCCCCTATCTCCCTTGAAACCTGGCCATAGATAAACCGTCGGTCGTCTTGCTGCTACAGTACACTGAGAACAACACTCGGAGAGATTACTCGCCCATACGATAGGGTAGTCGGGTTGTACGGCTAAGGGTGCGGTTGATCCTCCTTGGTTAGTGCCCTAAAAAATTGGGCTGAGTACTACTGTCAGACCCTTATGTATATTGCGATCTGTAGCACCTGACACTCTTAGAGACCCTAGTTCCCTTATCTATCGTGGGATCACGCATAATCACTACCAGATTAGAGCTCGCAAGTGGGGTTTTGCAACAGCAGCAACAATCAATTTCGCCGTTCAGATCTATCAAATCATGCATTCAGATTTCTCAGATCCCTTAGATCTATCCAGATCTGAGTAGTTGTGTGGGTTCCTATACCTGGGCATGATTTTCGCAGGACTTTTGGCAGCATTGACATTTCAAGGATTCGACAACTACAGTATTCCTAAGCAAGGAGTAAAACTCCGTTAGGAGTAACAAAAAAAAAAGCTCTGAGACCCCCCAGGGCGCAGGAGTAAAAGAAAAAAATAATTTTGAGACCCCCCAGGGCGCTTATTGGTGACTTAGCCCATAAGAATCAGGACGACGAGCTGAGCAAGGTGGTACCATTCAATTGTTAGTGCCAAAAAAATTCGGGCGGTCCCAAATTTCAAGTAAATTGGCTCGGTGCATGGTACAAACTAGAAATCAAGCTATGGCGAATGAAAGGATGGACAACCTTGAAGCATCCTTGAAAGACATCCAAGAGCAGCTGACGAAAATAAATACAACACTCTTTATGGGCAAGGCGGAAGCCTGCGAGGAGGCATATATTGGCAATGAACATAGTGAGGGTGAGTCTAGCCACTCTCTTCACCTTTGGGGCACCCACCAACAATTCCGTCTGTGACCACCCAAGCTGGAGATGCATAAATTTGATGGCTCTCACCCAGTAGCATGGATAGCACAACTGGAGCAATATTTCAATCTGAATTACATCCTGGATAATGCCACTCAGCTTAGTGTGGGGATCATGTACTTGGACAATGAAATATGGAAATGGTGGCAATGGCATCAACGATGCTATGGAAGGCCCTTGACTTGGGACACATTCAAAAAAGCTCTTATGAATCACTTTGACCATGAATCTGCTTTTTTGGGTTGTCTCACTAAGTTCCGACAAAATGGAACAATGGATGAATATATTATAGCCTTTGAAGCCTTAGCTTTCTGCACTTTAGGTCTACAAGATGAGTTCTACACGGAATGTTTTATCTATGGTCTTAAAGAGGCCATACAAGCCCATGTCTGACTGCACCACCCTCCCTCATGGCTGGAGGCTTGCAGGATAGCTTGTGAAGTAGAACGTGCATTAGCGGTTTAGTCCAATCGCCCAAATTTCACCGCCAAGGGTCGCCCCCCATAGGATCACAGCACTACCAAAACACTCAAAGTTCAAAAGGTGTCACCTACAGAAATGGTGGAAAGAAGAAAGCAGGCATTATGTTACTACTGTGATGAAAAATACTCCCCCGGGCATGAATGCAAGGAGCCTAAATTTTTTCAAATTGATGCTACTGATCACAGCTCTTTAGAGGAAGCCCCACCACTTGAGGAACTAGAGGAGCAAGAAGAGGACAACCAGAAGGACAATGTACCTGAAGAACCAGTTATTTCGCTGCATGCTTTGGCAGGGATTTCTTCACCTCAAACTCTCAAAATCAGAGGTTTTATTAAGCATCGCCCAAAAGTAGTCTTGATTGATAGTGGAAGTACACATAATTCTATCCATCAAAGAGTCGTGGAAGCAATGCATTATTTTGTATGAGCATTTTCTAACATCCAAGTCCAAATTGTTGATGGGGGAACAATGAAATGTGAAGGCCGTTGTGAAAATATCAAACTTCAAATGGGGGATTATTAGTTAAAGACCCACATGTTTTCCATACACATGGGAGGGTGTGACATTGTCCTAGGTGCTTAATGGCTTCACACACTTGGCCCAATCAAAATGGATTTCCAAGAGTTATATATGAGCTTTAAGCAGAACAACCACACACATACCCTCCACGGACTCCAGGCGTGAGCTCCCTCTATCATCAGCTCACATCATATGGAAAAATTGTTAAAAAAGGGCCATCGTGGAGTTATAGCTCAATTTAATGCCATCCAGGCCTTCGAACCCAATTCTCTTCCGATTCATCCTGAGATGCAACAGATATTAAATAACCATCTGCCAATCTTTGACAAACCTCATGAGCTTCCACCCTTGAGAGGGGAACATGATCATAGCATCACTTTGGTCCCAGGGCCCCAACCACCAAATTTGCACCCATATAGATATCTGTTTGCCCAAAAGAATAAAATAGAGAAAATAATCAAGGAACTTTTGGAAGCAGGCGTCATTCGTCCCAGCATTAGTCCTTATTCATCACTAGTGGTCATGGTGCTCAAGAAAGATGGGGAATGGCGTATGTGTCCAGACTTCAGGGCCCTCAATAAGTTGACAGTCAAAGATAATTTTCCATCCCGGTTGTTGATGATTTGTTGGATGAACTAAATGGGGCTCAATTCTTCACTAAGCTTGATCTTCGCTTAGGCTACCACCAAATTCGCATGAAGGAATTTGACATTCCAAAGACTGCTTTCAGAACTCATGAAGGCCATTATGAGTTCCTGGTCATGCCATTCAGTCTTTGTAATGCCCCATCTACTTTTTAGAGCCTTATGAACCACCTGCTCAAACCATATCTCAGAAAATTTGTCCTTGTTTTCTTCGATGACATCCTCATCTATAGTCGCACTTGGGCCGCACATCTTCAGCATGTAGATCTGCTCTTGCAACTACTCCACGAGCATAAATTATTTGTTAAGATGTCCAAGTGTGCTTTTGGCATGGAAGAAGTTGAGTATTGGGGCCACATTGTGGGGCGTGAAGGTGTCAAGGTGGACCCCAAAAAGATCCAGGCAATGCAGGATTGGCCTCAACCTAAGACCTTGAAGAGCTTGATAGGATTTTTGGGTCTCACGGGCTACTATCGCAAATTTTTCCACAATTATGGTCACATTGTGAGGCCCCTCACTCAACTCCTCAAGAAAAATTCATTTCTCTGGAATGATGAAGCACAACAAGCCTTTACAGCTCTCAAAAATACCATCTATTCTACTACAGTCTTAGCACTACCCAACTTCACCAAATCTTTTTTCATTGAATGTGATGCTTTGGGTATGGGTATTAGGGCAGTCTTAATGCAGGAAGGTCGACCCTTAGCCTTCACAAGCCAACAACTAAGTGGGAAGAATCTGGGACAATCTACCTATGAGAAGGAGATGATGGCCATCTTACATGCAATAGATACCTGGTGACCTTACTTATTGGGGCGACGCTTCCAAATCCGCACAGACCATCAAAGCCTTAAATATTTTTTGGAGCAACGCCTGTCCTCACCACAACAAAATAAATGGCTCGCCAAAATGCTGGGATATGATTATGAGATAATTTACAAGAAAGGGCGCGAAAATATTGTAGCAGATGCATTATCTCGCCAATTTGAGGAGGAAAGTACCTTGCTCGCAATTTCCCTTCCCATTCCAGAATGGATTGAAGAGGCTCAAAGGGAATGATTTTCACATTCCCAGCTCTCCCAACTCATTACTCAATTGCAGGCAGATCCAAATTCCACCGAGTGCTACTCATGGTAGGATGAGATTCTTTGCTACAAGGACAAAGTCGTAATATCACCAACATCCACCCTCAAAAGCTGCATTTTGGCGGAGTTGCAATCATCCCCCACTGCATGACATTCAGGTTTTCAGAAGACGTATGCTCGTAGTCGAAGATCATTTTTTTGGACAAGCATGAAAAACGATATTCTTACTTTTGTAGCGGAATGCGACATCTGTCAGCACCAAAAATGAGAGACATTCGAGCACCAGGCACATTAGAACCATTGCCCATCCCGACATCAATATGGACAGGGTTTCTATGGATTTCATTATAGGTATTCCAAATTCAGGAAACAAGTCAGTCATCATGGTGGTTGTGGACATACTTTCTAAGTATGCTCATTTTTGCACCCTACCCCACCCTTTTACACTGACTTTGGTCACTCAATCTTTCATGGATCAGATCTTCAAATTGCATGGCATGCCCACTTCCATTGTGTCTGATCGTGACCCGATCTTCACCAGTAATTTTTGGCAGGAACTCTTCCAGCTACAAGGTACCCAACTAAAACTCAGTACTTCCTATCCTCCACAAACTGATGGTCAAACTGAAGCAGTCAACAAATGTCTGGAAACCTACCTTAGGTGTTTCACTTCAGAAAAACAACATCTCTGGGTACAGTGGTTACCTCTAGCTGAATGGTGGTATAACACCAACCATCATGCCACCACCAAAATGACTCCATATGAAGCAGTTTATGGTCAACTCATTCATTCCCCTACTTCTTATATCAAGGGGTGCTCAAAGGTACGAGCAGTGGATCAAATCCTACAGAACTGTACAACCATGCTTGCCCATCTTAGAGAGAATCTTCATCAAGCTCAGAACCGAATGAAGCAACAGGTAGATCAGCATCGCTCAGAACGCCAATTTCAAGAAGGGGATTAGGTATTTTGAGGCTACAACCATATAAGCAAACATCACTCAAAGACAAGGGTTGCCAGAAACTATCTCCAAAATTCTACGGACCGTATCAAGTACTTTAGCGCATTGGAGAAGTGGCCTACAAGCTAGCATTGCCACCCACTGCAAAAATCCATCCAGTATTCCATGTCTCATGCCTCAAGAAAGTGATTGCGAACAATTGCAAAATTTAAACCAGTCTACCTGAACTGGATGAAGAAGGGTCAATCTGGCTCCAACCTGAATAGGTCCTGGACACACGAGAATGACACCTGCATGGCCGCGTGATCAAGGAAGTCATCATCAAGTGGAAAGACACCTCTCCATGCAACCTGGGAACCAACCATTATTCTTTAGCAGTTGTCGCAGCTTCAACCTTGAGGACAAGGCTATTCTTATGGGGGAGGGCATGTTAGGGTCCCACCTAACCCCCTTATTTATGTAATAGGATCGAGTCATAGTTATAGTTAATTAAAGAGTCAATAAAGCCCATATTAATAATTGTAAATGGTTAACTCGCATTTAATGAAGGGACCACAGTTAGTTGCAAATGGGCCATGGTATTAGATAGATGGTATTAATAAGAACCATGGTATTGCCCCATGGTATTGCATGTATGAATCCTATATAAAGGATAGAGACTCCTTACGAGGACATCGTGTCTTATTTTGCAATCGAGCTTAGCTCTATTGGAGGTTGCCCCCTCGAAGAGGTAAGTGAACTTTGCTTTATAAATAATAAAATACTTGTTGTTATTGCTCTTGTTCTATGTTCTAGGTATATTTCTTCACATATTTGGTATTCTGGTATCGTCTTGCAGGTTAAGAGCATAACATGAGAATTGTATGAAAAATTTTGTGCACGAGCAGAGGTACCCTACAGCGTGAGAAGCCTTTCTTCTTCTATCCCCATCATGACAAGTGAGTGGTCTAATGCTTTTCTCACCTCAACCTTGCTGTAAAACATATGAATGTAGTGTCCTTGCTGGTGGATGTGGACCAAGGATATCAAGTTTCTCCTCAACTGTGGGAGATATAAAACATGATGCAGAAGAAAGTCTGGAAGACCAGACAATTTAAGCCTAATTGTACCAAGCCCTGACAGCTTGAGTTTTGGTTTGTTTGCAAAGTAT
Source organism: Pinus taeda (assembly GCA_000404065.3). Taxonomy (NCBI): domain Eukaryota; kingdom Viridiplantae; phylum Streptophyta; class Pinopsida; order Pinales; family Pinaceae; genus Pinus; species Pinus taeda. The sequence continues at coordinate 6,314 of APFE030409365.1, read as the reverse complement.
ACTACTCCATCAACATTGTCAATAAATTCTTAAAAAAATCTCTTCTAAAAGTCATGTGGCAAGTTGCTCCTAAATCAAGCAACCAATCATTTTTCCAAGAAGCAAGTGAAGCATTAAATAAGTCTTCATTTACTCCAATATTACAGTGTGCCACAACATAGTGAGCGGATTCATGTGCTTTACCTTTCTTTTTATCATTAGTTTTACCTTTGGGTTGGTTTCTTTCCTGCTCAATTCTGTCCCAAGGCAACTTGCATGTGGATGCATCATGTGATCCATCTCGTTTGCAACATATGCAATGAAAATCAGACTTTTCTCCTTGAGAGTGTCTACCCCCCCTGCCTTTGAAATTTCTTCCTCTTCCTCTTCAACCACCTCTTCCTCTGGAAGAATCTTGAGCAAGATTCTTCTCTCTATGTGCAAGACACACAACCTCTTCAGAAGACTGGGGAGTTGTCTTCTTCCCAAAAGCTTTCTCTCTTTCAGCAAATTTTTTCACAAGGGAGTCAAAGGTAATATCTTTGAGGTTTCCATTTGCTTGCAATGACTCAAGATAATTTTAGTAAGTGGGATAAAGTGCCTTGAGAAAAGCTATAGGAGGAATGTCTAGTTCAACATTAGTGACTTTGATATCATGCATAATAGATTTTACTTCTGATGCAAGAGCAAGAGGATCATCATTTTGTAATTCAAGGGTGAACAATTTAATCATGAGTTGAACAACTTCAAGTGCAGAGTGTGAGTCATAGAGTTCCTTCAGTTTTTGTAAGGTTTCGAAAGCATTTGAAAATGGAAAAATATGGCGACTCACCTCTTCATTTACTGATGTTGCAATCAATGCATAAGCCTTGATGTTCTTATTTTCCCAAATGGAAAAATTCTTGTCTGAGGTAGGTTGTTCTAGCTCTTTGTCTCTGTCTCTAACACACACTCGTTTCCGCAGCTCATTTTTTTTTTTCATAAGAAAGGTTATGGATTGTATTAGTTGATTGGCCAAAATGCTATAATTTTTATTACAATGGGAGTTGTCCAAATCCAAATAGGATCGACCTCCTGAAGTACTAAGGGGTTTGTATTCCACTTCCAACTCTTTTTGAGTTCAACAATGGAGTTGATTTATGTGATTTTCCCAAGCTTGAATATGCAAACAAACTGATTTAGAATCAGACAATAAAACATATCTGCTGAAATGATTATGGAATTGGATCCCATGTTTCATCCTCGCCCCTTATCATTTCCCTGGTAGAGAGAAGTACAACTTTATTGTAGAAATTTTGAATAATTTAACACATATTCAACAGAGATTATCCTGATCATGTACTATTGCGGAAAACATACACAATACATAAGCTCCTCTACGTTGATCATCAATATAGCCGCATCAATAACAATAAAACATCAAGAGCATTCACACATTAACACAGTATGTATCCCGGGGAAAGCATCTCGCTAAAAACCCCAACTATCTGTATATTAATGATTGAGTCATGTAACATTACACAGCATAATACTTCTCACAAGTATCTCCACCTCTGTTACACACAATACAGCTCAGATCTGAATCAATCACTGGCTCAAATCTCCTTCGCTGCTTGCCTGCCTCCGCTGCTCAATACCTGCTCGAGAACTGATGATAATTCCAAGGCAACCACATATTTCCTTGGCTAAATCACGTGAGCACAAGCTACAATGTGGGCAAATACGTGGGAAAACTCATTGGCATACTCAATCCCTTGATTGTGCAAGATCTGGTGCACAACTATAGTCACAACTGATAGCAATCTGATTCTCTACCACCTGCCCCTGTTGAACTGAACATGCACTGACATGCAACTGAGTTAACTGATGTATTCATTAGTTGTATTATGAGTTAATAACTTGTGAATTAATTTATAACTAATTCACCCAACTCATCTCTAGTCTATTTGCCAGTTAGACTAAATACAACCAGTTTAACAAAGCTAAACTGAACACAACTCCATCAACTGCACCTCCAGTCCACTAAACTCAACTCACTTGAGTTCTAACTGAAGTCCTGCATGCAAATATTAGTCATCCCATAGGTAACCACGTATTTCCTTCTGGGATCTGCATGTACCACATCCGTAGCTCATCCTGAAGTGCTCCAAGAGAATAAGACAAAGTTTATAGTCTAAATATTATTATGAGCTAATAATATTTGACTGTTCTATATTTAGACTGAGCAGTCACTCCGCTGTGGTCTAAAAATAGAAGTCCTCTATTTTTTTCCAACTTGATCAATCATCCATAAACAACAACCTGCAATCCATAGACATGATCCATATGTCTAAAAATAGACATAGTCAAAAAATAGACTTGCGCCAAAAATAGCCTGTGGGCCCACTTAGTGAAGGCGACTCCTTTCACTAAGCTCCATCATCTTGTTGCAATCTCAACAAATTGTAGCGTCTCATATTCCATCTAAATATTGTAAGTGGCAAAAGAAAATTTGATAAACAAAACAACTTTCATTTTTTGTTTTTAGAGTAATTTTCAATCTTGCATCAAGCATTTAGTGTTGCATTAGGATAGATTTGCATCTTTTTAGGCATAAATAGTTTTGTTAACTTTTGAGTGTGAAGTGTGAATGAAAAGAAAAGAAAAGAAAAGTTTGTTTCATTAGAAGTTTCCTTTTGAACCCTGTAGAAATTACTCTTCATCGAAAAACAATGACAAAGTGCACATGCATATAGTTAGGTTTTATTAATTTATTTTGCGTCGAAAAAACACCACTAGTTTCACTTCCATCATCCTTTGACTTAAACAACAACCCTTAAAATCAAGCACTAACTAAAATCAACTAGAATTTTTTTCTTTTAAGTTAAATAGACAAACAAGTTTTAGGATTTTAGGGCCTTGGATTAGGCGACTGGAGAGTTAACTCTCCAAGGCCATATTAAACGTCAAACATAGGAGTATGATTAACGAGAGAAAATCCAATAGCGTTAGGAAGACCAGGAAATCTCCGGATCTGGAGTTAAGCACAAGGGTCTGTGAAGACAGGGAAGAGAGATACCCCCTCTCCTACTTGTCCGAACTTACCTCACGACTGTTCCGCCTGGCTTCTGCGACGAGATGGTATCCATAGTTGCCACTCCTATGGAACTACATTGGTGGCTGCGGAGGGGAATCCCATGGCACTTGAGTTCGACGTTGTATCACTCTCAATAGCACTACTGGAGGGCACCCTTGCGAAGCTTGGGGGCTTGCATCGGCGCAGACTGTTGTTAGGAGGTCAACGTAACTTCCTCTGATACCTTCGTTGATAGGCCTGGGCCCTCATCATCCTAGACTATCTTCGGAAGGCCCTTTATTTTTCACTTTCTCGTATTTTGGTGTCCAGTCCTAATCACCCGGAGCGGAAATACTTGGAAGTTGTTTGACTGGCTGTATCTTTAGGGACTTTATAGTGGGTGCTCTGTGCTCTTAGTTGGCCTAGCTTTAAATTTTTTGAGTCTTTAGTTAGATTTTAAACAAAGAATTCAAAGTGGTTGACCGATCTCCTAGACAGTCTCGAAGACTTCATGGTCTCTCACCACCGAGTTAGAACCTTCTCCGAGACGGCGCAGAGGTAATAATACCGGTGGGTTTCGTCCCACTGCAATTGACGCATCGGGGATTGATCCTCCCCTCGGGGGCATTAGTATTGAAGAAAGACTTGGTAATTCCGTGGAATAAGAGAGGAACACTCCAGTTCTTTCCCAGGTTCGCTTACAAGCGGAGGATAATATTGAGGTAGAAGAACTTTCAGAGTCGTTAGCGGCTCCGAATTCTCCCCTACCATCCAGTCATCCACACGTATTGCAATACGTTGGGACTCCGACGCATAGACCGTCAATTCCAGGTTACGCTACGCGCTTACCTTTGATGGCCACTACTGGAAGCATGGCTTCTACAAGTGCTACGACTGTACAGAATCCTATATCTGTACAAGGGGATGGAACTATTTCCATCCCCTCCGTCTCTTTATTCGGATCTTTTGCTAGCACGTCTTTTGTTGGGTCTACCTCCATTCCGTCCACGAGTGGAAATTCCCAAACAAATGCTTTTGGTTCTGGGTACTTCCCATTTGGCACCCATTCACATGGCATTCCTTCAGCTTTGTTTGGGGCCGCCACATCCATGATGAGTGGGTTGGATTCGTTCCAAGGTTTTCCATTCGGAAGTGGTCATATACCACATTCCAACCCTACGATAGGATCTATGCCTTTTTCTTTGATAAGACAAAGCAGCAATCCTTTCGAAGGTTGGAATAACCCTGGGCTTAGTAGTGCCGGAACTAGGAATCCATTCTTCGACCAATATGGGAATAGGCCGTATACCATGGTTAGTTCGTTCCAAAATATTCCTCCCCTAGCTTCGGCTTGGAATCCATATCAGGGGTTTTCAACTCCTTACAATCCTTTAGGAGGAAACTTTGGTGGGTATGGTGGGTATACGGCCAGAGTTGGTCAAACTCCGAGTTTTGCTGGGTCACAAGGCCTGCCTTTTGGCTCAGCGGGTTCTACTGGTTACTTCGGGCAGCCTGGTGCCTTCCAAAATCTAGGCCAATCTTTTCAGAGCTTCGGGAGTGCCGCCCAGTCAGGGTGGAATACCCAAGCTCCACCTAGACTTCCGTTTCTGGCAATGTTAAACTTTCCAGACCTCACTAAGTTAACTAACGACCCAATAAAGTATAATCTGGCCTGGCATCCGGTCCCAACTAAACTCCCTTCGGATATTCGAAAATTCAAAGGGAAGAGTGGTGAGGATCCGGGCGACCACGTAACCACGTTCCACTTATGGTGCTCATCGAACTCCCTTATCGATGACTCGGTTAGGTTGAGATTATTTCAACGCACCTTGACTGGTAATGCGGCTAAGTGGTATTTAGAGTTGCCTGGGGGTAGCTTTACATTATTCGCCGACTTAGCCAATATTTTCTTGAACCATTTTCAGTTGCCCGTTCGGTATGATGCCGGAACCGAACTACTGGCTACTTTTCGTCAGGATAGGCCAACTCACATTTCCGATCACATTCAGGAATGGAGATGGAGAGAGAGGCTCATTAAAGATGAAATCCCTCCGGAGTACCGTCTCGAGTGGTTCTTGAAGTCTTTGATACCTGAGATCTCCAAGGATGTCTCCATGTCTAGGGTCTATTCCGAGGAGCAAGCCATTTTTAGGGCCCAGCAATTAGAATTGATCTACTCTCAGTCTGGGATCCTACAAAAGTACTTGCCAGATGCTCCTGGGTCTAAGGTTGACATAGCTAAGCCGAAGCCAGGTCCCCACGCGGATGGTATTGTTGGGTCAGTAGATACAAATATGGTGAACTTGTTGAATCAATTGCAGCAATTGTCTTTAAAAACTGCTTCTAACAACCAAGTCACATCATCTAATCCTTCCGCTTCCCAAACTTCTTCGATTAATGCCGTCCAATCTAATAACCCCAAAGGAAGTCAAAATTCCAATGGGAAAAAGAAAGGACGAGGTAAGAAAAAGAACCAGGATGGGAAGCCTGATGCAAACAAATCCGGCAATAATGCTGGTGGAGGTAGAAATGAGTCAAAAAAGAACGTTAAGTTTCCATGCAAGTTATGCGATGGAGACCATTTAACTCATCTTTTCCCAAGATTGAAGACGCACAACACTTGTTAGGGCAGCAAGGAACTTCTAGTTCCCAAGCTATGTTAACCAACCCTTTTCCCCAAGGGCAGCAACTTCTTGCTGGCGCGAGTTCAAACCCTGGAACCTCCGCAGGGGGCAACCAGGAAGGGGAAAAATCATCGAATGTTTTCATGATGGGTTCTAACATCCATGTGGCTACTCGGTCACGTGATTATGGCGAAGCCGAAACTTCCAAAGATAAGGCTGTTCCCAGAAATACTGACCTTCATATCGAGCGACCCCCTGTCGAGACTATACCACAAATACCAAAAGGTTCCGCTAAACGCGCGACGATTAATCCTATTGCTAGGGGCGCCCAGAATTACTCCATTGTGGAGGATCTGGCTCAGAGTCCATGCGCCATGTTCACTTTAGAGGTTCTCCAGTCGTGTCCGGCTTAGAGAAGTGCTTTACTTTCCGCAATTGGGGCAAGAGATCCAACTAATTCTTTAGTGCTCACTTTTGACATGTTAAATGTCAAAAAGTGACTCCCTCATCACATGGCTTTTCAAATAAAGTCTACATACCGGAAAATTAAAATTTTTCGAACCGTTATTGATGAAGGGGCTTCCACCTGTGTCATGTCGATGTCGTGTTGGAAGGCTATTGGATCGCCTTCGGCCGTTCCTTCACCTACCGTCTTG
>APFE030409352.1:10873-23015 GCA_000404065.3 Pinus taeda | reverse complement strand
GACCTCTTTTCTTGAATAACCGTTCCACGACAAATCTCCTATTTCTTCCAGATGAGTGAAAATTTTAAAAATTAATGTTACTATCTTTTAGCTATTTTGTGTTCATTATGGTTAACTATTACTTGTTTTTGAATAATAAAAGCATTATATGGATATCCTCGGAAATTTACGAACAGTGTATATAGGGACAGTGTATATAGGGTTTTTCATAGGGTTTCTTTTAACGGTTATATTGGCCTTTTTTATTGAATCACTGTTTATTTTATTTTTTAACTAAACAATCATTTCACATATATACATACTCTTTCAACAGATATATGGGCCTCCTTTACTGAACAACCATTTCCAAAATATTTAAGATTCGTCTACCCAATGTCCCTAAAAAAAGCAAAAAATGTTTGCGTGTTTTTTTTTATTTAGATTTCTGCTTTTTTCTTTTCGTATTTATTTTAACTCCTGCATTTTACTATTTTACTGTGTTACCTAGTTTATTTAAAATTCTGCATTTTACTATGTTGTTCCGATTAGCTTTGATTTATTATTACTTTTTCAATTTTAGAACAATAACCTAAATTACTTAACACAATGTGAGTGACAATTCTTTAAAACAACAAAGAGTGACTCTATTAAAAGACAAAGGCCAATTCTCTAATATGTTGGCCTCCATTCCTTATTGAATTCAAGAACTCATTTAGTGATTCCACTAATCCGGATTTGATTCCATGATATGTGGGATTTGATCCCATAACATAACATATGGAGTTCAAATTGTTTATGAAAGGCTGATAAGGTGGATGATAGGGTAAGCATGATTATGCATTGGTACAAATCAAATTTTTTTCTTGTTTATTATAGAACTCTCAACTAAATGAGCATCAATGAAACAAGTAATTGTTACATGATTAGTAATTTAATGTAAGGGGAATTTATTTTCAAATCTAATAGATATGATGTCAAATAATAATTCTATTGTAATATATCTATTACACCTCCAAAGTAAAGTTATGGTATATATGAGGAGTTAAAATATATTATTCAATGGTATCTTGGAAAATGGATATTGTATGAGTAATCATTTAAATGGGATGCTTTTCTTAAGGGCTAAAAAAAAAATAAAAAATAAAAATCTATGTAATTTTCTTTCATATGGATATGAATTTATGATCATTTTGAATATTCATTTAATGAGGATAACAAGGATGTGAAGGAACCCTTGAAACCTAAGGCTTTAATGAATATACAATAGGATGTAATAATATTTTGAACTCTTGATCCTAAATATTAATATGAGGTGTATCCATGGAAGAAACCCCTCAATCTATGAAGAAAGTCAAGCGCATAACAATCAAGGGAATATCATTTAGGTGTGTGAAAATAAATCCACCATTTGCATAATATGAGTATTAATGGAAGCCATCTAGAAAGTTTTTCTTCAAATCCATGAAAAACATATTAAATATATTTCTAGTGTAGAGGAGTCAATACACAAGGAAGATTTAAAAACTTTAATGATATAGAAGTAGATCGTGAAGAGGAAAAATATGACAAAGGGTATGCCATTTATTCTTGTGGTGTTGTTATGTGATTTGATATTGTATATAATATAAAATATTGTATTCATAGTCGTATTGAGAAATTATAATATTAGTTATTAACTACTTTCAAAAATGAATGATGGTTTTCAATGTTATAGGATTATTTATAATGGCTAGAAAGTTATTTACTGATTATAAAATCAAAAAGAAATTTTGTCCTTCTATCTTGAGGACGTGTAGATCCAAAATGAGTAAAGTGACATGACTATATAACTAATAATAATAGGTTTTCATCCCTAGTAATTGATATTGTTGTCTTAGTTAAATATGTTAATTTAAAAGTTGTGCACATTCTCTCTTATTGTCAACATTTAATTCTAGTTTTAATATTTGTATAACAATGGGAATAGGTTGACCATATTGAGTTATGCATAAATATTTTTTTCATAATGTTAGATCTTAATATTTTGGATTGTATTTAGATTTATCAATAAATAAGATATATGATTTTTTATACTATTTCTGTTCACAAACAATATTAATATTAATGTTGTCTTGTCCATGTGGAGAAACTATCAACCCAACCAAGAAGCTCCATAATTGATTATATTTGCATTTTGAATTCCCTTAATATAGTATTCATTATAAAAATTAGGTTAGCTATCTAATTATTATAAAAATAAGTTCCATTCAATTGCCAAATCAAAAGCAATCCTAGCTTTTAAAATAGTTATGTTTCTTCCATTGTTAGTTTATGCATAAACACGTAATAGAGCTAGAATATCTTGATATCGTGGCTTGAATTCTTGGTAAAACCAATAACTGATGGTTTTGGCATATGTATGATTTGCGTTTGAGTAAAAAAGCGAAGCCTACTTGCATGAATTGAAATTACAAGATTGCCCCCATCATTGCAAGAAGCCAAAGATTATGGTTCTCTCAAAAATCCCGCAAGGGAATTTTGTCCCCAAGCCAAAACTATTATTAGAACCTGATATGGCACAACCATTAATGAGTATCATTTCAAATTCTTCTCATTCAAAAGCATGCATGTAAAATTTAAAAGTTCATTGAAACCTTGGCTTCATTAAGTGTTGACCATCATTAGAAGTAGAAATCCTTATGATACTTTTTTGAAGATTACTTATGCTATAGCTTAGAGATACACCCTTATTCTTAACATAAAAATATCGTGTGACCTTACATGTGACAAGTATTACAATGAGAAAAGGACTACATGTACAATGTCATTAGTAATCTCATAGTTGAATTAAAAGAAATGGCACAATGCAAAAAACATTGAATAGAGAAAGAAACTTTATGTCCAATGGTGAAAAGCTTATCCATTTATACTCTTAGAAAATAAACTACCTTCTTTTACAGTCTTAACATCAAACATAGTAAACCATGGTGAAATCATAGTGTAGTTAATCAACATAGAGAGAGAAGAAAGAGTCCACACAAAAAGATGGTATTGAATAAAATTTTTATGATGTACACCCTATCACCTCCCTTCACTTGTTTTAATAGAATTTATTCACATTGTTGAAATATATTCTCCTGAACAAAACTCCAAAATACCCCATCATAATCCTAGGTGTTGGATCAACGATAGATATAAATCAGAAACCTTTCGCATGGGAGAGTTTTTTTTTCCTAGGTAGGTGGGACTACACATCGGTTTTTAACTAATGACCTTAACATCAAGGAGTGCCTTAAAAGTACACCCAATAAACATCTATTCAAAATCCCTATGAGGCGGTGTTGTACTATGTAACAAACCCCCCCATTTATATGAGTAATAGTAATTAATATTTGACATATAAATAGGGGAGCATTTTAAATTTTTAGCCTTCGAAAACAAATGCTAACTCTGTAAATTTTCCTTAAAAACCTTAAAAAAGGAACTCATGCTTGAAGCTCTTATCGCAAATTGCATCTCAAAGTTTTCCATGTAACAGTTGTTAACATTCCATCGAAATACCGAAAGCGATATGTGATGAGGTCCCCGATGTGATTTCTAGATCACCACACTTTAATAACACATGATCGCACTTCGCAAATCACAAATTGATGGAGCATGCCATTGTGTCAACCCTTAAGAATTTGTGAAATGTGATATTGCGCTTCTCGTAATCGCATTTCTCATTAACTTCGAATAACGTTATATGGAAATGTTTGAAAGTTGTGATGTGCAAATAAAGTGTGAAGCATGGAGAAGTTACTGAGTTCTAATGTAATAATGAGTGGTTTGATAGAGTAATTAATTCCTCAAGGAGAGGAATTGATGTTTTCAAGTTATCCCTAGTTAACATTGAAATCTCATGTAAAATCTTCCCATGATTCAAAGTCATTTCAAAGAACTCTCTTCCTTAATTTCCCTCCATTGTGTGTGCTAATATATCTCTTTCATTTCAAGCAAGCCTCAAGAGAAATTTCATTGTGAAAGGTAATGAAAAAGCAGAAGAAGTAGAGAATTACAGAGTCTGTTATATCAAAGATGTCACCTATATTCGCTGATGAGGCGTGACAGCATGGGATGTCATATACAACATACTCGAAGATGAGCGTCCTAAAATTACTGTCATAGAGGTAAAAAATGACTCAATAGAACCGTTGGGGGTCCAATTCAAAGATGTTGCTTACTCCTTCCTTCACAAAACAGGAGCAAGAGCGAAAATACTCCCATACACTCATATGATTAGATGGGTGGTCGAAAATCTCAGTATTGAAGACATGCAATTCATGAACTCGAAGATGGAGCTAATGGGGTCCATCAAAGCTGAAGACCTGAAGAAAAGGTATCATATACCTTACCCTCAAGAAATATATGATAAAGCATACGTTGCCAACTTCACGAAGAAAATTGAAGAACCTTTCGAGATGATCCACGGTTGGAGGGTCCTAGAGAAAAAGTTCAAATATGATAAAATGAGTATGTGTGTCTTAGCTTCTTTGGAAAACCCCTATAACTATGCAACTTCTATGTTATGTAGGTTATATGGATTACCTAATAATACCAAGTTTTCCATAGAATGGATTCCTTTAATTAATGCTTCTGTCAATTCCCACATAATGAATTGGCCCACTATCCTATCTGATAACCCATCTATTTCTATTTCTGAGTACTGTCGAAAGAGATCCACCTCCACAGGGAACCTTCCTCCATTTTATTTCAGTGCCTATATCATGGATGTCATCTGTTTCTATTCTAAGTTTCCAATCAGGGGTTGGAAATGGACTTTGCAAGACCCCTACCTCATCCATCTCAACCAAAAATAGATTTGGGAATCCCATTATATACCCCATTTTTATAAAATATGTCATGGTCTCATTTTACCATTACATCAATTTATTTTTAATAAGAAAGTCCCCATGGTTTCTAAAGAAGCCACTACAAACCTTCTTGTAGTAGGCAAGTATTTTGCTGAAGAATGGTTTACATATATTGGAGCTTTTGGTATTACAGGGAACCCGCATGTGCTCCCTTTGTATGTCTCTGATAAGACACTAGTAAGAGAAATAGCTCACTAGACTATGGGAAAAGACCTAACCAAGACCATAAAATATAACAAAAAGTCATTATGGCCATCCTTTCCCATTCGATTTTGTTCTTTTTCATTAGAAAAATTCAACCATGCAACCAAGGAATCACTAAGCCTAGAAAGCCTCATGCTCCATATTGAGGCAATTTGATCCAAACAAAATAGCACATAATATTATTGCAGTAAAGATTAATCCCTTTAACAATGAGGCTAATGATTATTAGGATCTTTGACAATCAGCTCAATAATTCAAACAAGCATTGGAATGGGCAAAGGATAATTTGAGTCATGATGATTTTAAGAAGTTTCAGGAACTCGGAAGTCAAAGGCTCGAAACAATTCCATTGCATTTGTTAAGGGCTAAGGACAAACCTACTCCCAATGTAACTATGAGGAATGCAAGACCAAATTCTCGCATAGAGTCTCAAGTGGATACAAGGAAAGCATAGAATACAGGGAAAGTGTAGGACACGGAGAATACAGTGGAAGCTAGCATAAGGTCTGTCGAGAAACATGTCATAAGTGACCCAACTAATGATATTGGTGCCGAAGTCAAAAGCAACAATTTGGAGAAATAATGGGACAAATTTAATAAAAGGCTACAATATACTCCTAAGACAACAAATGCCCAAGAAATCACAAAATATCACACTCCTCTACAAACTCAGAAAACTATAGAGTCTAAGTCAATGGTTGAGAAAGGGGAAGGTTCACAACATACAGAAATCATTCTTGCATTCCCCACATTAGAAATTATCCTAAAGGTAACTGAAATTCATTGTTTAGATGTGTTCTACAACCCACTACATAAGGCTATAATAAGAAGGCAGAGGAAGAGAAGGAGGGTGGAAACACCTCAAATTTGAGTAGGGAATGAGCCGATGGACATAATTTAGAAGGATATTCCTTCCAATCCTGCTAAAACTTTGACAAGATTGTCGTAGTTTACAGGGGCATAACTGTGGTTCTTTATTCTTAAATGAGCCTTCTTCTTGGCAGCATAAAAATGGACTAAGTCTGCATTTATGATTTGTATAAAATACTATAGGGCAAACAATCTCATGGGCACATATTTAGGCACCTTGAAAGGGCAAAGTTCACACCCGTACATTCTGATTTTTGTGTAATTTTGCTACAGGTACCAGTCACCTATCTTGTACTGCGTATAAAGTTGGAGAATCTTCTTCATCTCATGAGGGAGTATAGGAGGGGGAAATCCCATCAACAGAGTGGATGCTGTATGTACAAACTAGTCAATGAATTCATTATAGGTATAAGGAGACTCTAGAATTTTATGAAAGATTGAGGTCCAAAAGATCAGAAGCCTTTGATTTCCTTTTGAGTCCAATTTCCTGAAAGGGAAAGGAAAGTTGTCTGGCTGATGATATAACAAAAAATGGTATATAAACGATGTGTATTTGAAAACTCCTTCCCTATCCAAACTCATGAATTGATCATGGATTTTATTGGCACTGAAAGTGGCATAGTCATACTTGACAGTAGGGGGTTGTCCAGGAGTAAATATTGACAACAAAACTAGAGTAATATCATCAACATATTCATTGGTATTAAATCCCATGATCATGGATATCATATCAACAATAAGTCTACCAGTTTCAGTGAAAAAGGTCTGCAGATAGGGAGGTGGGGCAGTGGGTTGGTAGTTTGGTAACATAAACATCTGAGCAATGTGGGTTATCTCTGATTTGGGCAAGTGAGGAGATTTTTCAAGTAGATATCCCGTGGAAAGAGGAGCAAGGTGCTAAGTGGAATGGAACTATATCATTTCATTAATGGACTTAGCGATTATGGGAAAAGGAACAGTTTGGGATGTGGACATGACTGCTCTAAGGATAGGGTCATAGTTGGCACAACATTGATGAATGATATCTGGGAAAACATGAACTGAGGGGAGAAAATACATGGGAAGATTGGATTCCCACAGTCCAAAAAAGATAGAATTATTCAGATGACTATCTATGATTTGGCAAAAGATTTAAGATGGTTACCATCACTAGATAGGTCTTTTATCTGGAAATCTTTGTCGGCGAGGGTAAATAATCTAAGTCTTTATGGGGCGCGTTCATGGGCATGAAATATATGGGGAGGAAATACATGGGAATACTTTAAGATGGTTACCATCACCAGATAGGTATTTTATCTGGAAACATTTGTTGGCCAGGGGTAGATAATCTAAGTCTTTATGGGGTGCATTCATGGGCACGACATTCAGGGCTATGGGAGTTTCCATATTTGGTTCTTGTGTATTCAAACTGGAATTCAAACTTCTTATGGGAAAAATGGAATAAACAGTTGGTTTGAGGTCTCTTTATGGCAATTACAGACTATTTTTAACTTGAATTTGGCTTTATCTAGCAGAATTCCCAGTGGAAAACTGAAATTGCAGGGTTTTAGGGAAAAAATGGATAAATACGTGGATTAAGGAAGAAAACCATACAATAGCAGGTTAGTTGACAGGCTGCAAAGCTCGTACTATAGTCTTGCTGGTCAGGTGGCAGTTGAAAAGCTGGAATAGTGGATTTGGTCATTAATTTGCATGGGAATTGGATGCAATGCATTACAGTGAAAATGACATTTCATCGTTCTTTTAATGAAATTTGGGTTGGCGAGATTTTGTTTTTGGAATTTATTGGATAGATGACATCACCGTGATGGGACGTTTTGTCGTTACGCGGAGGGTGGTAAGTGGTTTACCCCGCTTCTTTTGGGGTCAATTGGTATCACGCTGGGGGCGAGCGAGCATATGGAGTAGGCAACGCATGGCGAGGGTATGGTGGAAAACCGCCAGGTGATCGCGAGTTAAAGCGCGGTCACTAGGGGGGTCGCGATATGATCGTCAATCGTCGGATGAAAAGGCGGAGATCGAATGGCTGGCGGGTGCTGGAAATGGCGGGGAGTTAATGCAGCGAGCCTAATATATTTAACGATGATTTAATCATATCGGGCATATCACAATTGGTCGGGGTAATGGTTATTAATTAACCCGGATGGTTAATTAATCCCATTGTTTGTGGAGAAGGGAAGGTTCTTAACAAACTTCGGGTAAGTTTATCAATCCTTATTAACTTATATAATCGTTATATACCATTGGGGCAGGAATTATATAAAGTGTGGGGGTTTTAATATATTTACATAGTACGGGGAAGGGTTAGAATTTATATGGGAGTTATATATTATGTGTTAGTAGTTAATATGAAACAGAATGAAATAAGCACTAAGCCTATGTTAAGCATTCACATAGAAACTTAGGCTAAAGAACGTTTTGAAGTGATATTATGTATTTCCTATGTAAAATAGGTTTTTTCACTTAGGAAAACTTTTATGTAATCTAATGAATGAGATTTAAGAGTACTTAGGCTTTGAGATCATTGGGCTCAGGGTCCGGTCCCTCCAGAAGTCAGAGAAATGCTCTGAGCCTCTTTGATTTTCAAAGACCTTAATACTTAGGGGAAATTAGTGAAATCTCTAGGGAATATGTAAATGGAAGTTAGTTATTTAACCTTGCCTTGCTTGAACTACATCAAGTAAAATATCTGACTTGCACTTTGTGATAAAAGTAAAAATCAACACATTCATAAATATTTCGTCACAATTATCATTCTGCAACACCATTTACCTACCCTACCTACTTAGCCTGACATTTTTTCTTCTTTATTTGGGTTCACTTAGACTGCCAAACCCTTATCAAATCATCCTTTTATTTTACATGGAAAGACTACCTAAGTCTACACTTATTGCATCCAAGGGCTCAAATTAAACTGTTGAGCTCCTTTTTATTTACTCTACCTATCTACTTATCTGCGAAGTTTAAACAATTTGGTCATATTTTATTGGTTATTCTACAGCATGAAATTGAAATATGAACGAGCCAAGTTTGAGTTGTTTGACTCTTCATCAATTGTGGAAAAAGTTAACAAGCTGCACACAATTGCTTATTACAGAAAATGAAATAGTAGTGGCATTTAGACACACACACTTTCCTGGTCTATTTTGTTTGGGGTTCATTTATTTCACTTTTTTGACCAGCTTTATTCTTTTTACCCTTTGATTTTTCTTTTAGGGTATACCCTCTTTACATTTTTTAATTTTTTGATTTTTTGAAAATATGGAAAACCGTTGCAAAAAGGAAAGGTCTGAACATATTACAGAGCTCATCAATTCAATAATGAAATATCACACCTATTAGTATAGGAGCATAACACAGTCATCAATGTACACTTCCAAGAACTTATGAATGAACTCCTTGAACACTGTGATGACTATGTGAGAAAATATTGCAGGTGCATTCTTGAGTCCAAATAGCATTATAGTGTATTGAAAACAACCCCATTCTATCGCAAGGTCATTTTTCTCCTATCGTCAAGTGTGATCTTAATCTGATGGTATCCAGAGAACCCATTAGTAAATGAGTAGGCCTCCTACCCTCCAACATTGTCCAACACTTCATATCTAAAAACATGGATGGGTCATGGACACACGCATCATTAAGCTTCTGTAGATCCACACAAATCCTTATCTCAACCTTCTGCTTCTTGTCTTGAACAACCATCGGGCTCACCCAATCAGATTCTTCAATGGGCTCTATGATGCCTACTTCCAGCATCTTATATAACACCTGGTAAACATTTTCCTTGTATTTACGATGAAGAAGATACATTATTTTCTTGATAGGCTTCATGTCCAGCTTCAGACTAATATTCATGATGCCCAAATCACCAATTATGCCCTTCAAATATGAAAACTTGGTACGAAATAGATCCTGATATTCACAGAGTAACCTAGAAACCTTATCCATAGTAGTGTCATCCCAATAATCTCCAACCTTGGAAAACTTCAGTTCTACTTTAGTCCCAATGTTTACTTGCTTTGTTTTCAATAGCACGATGATGTCCAAATTGTCTATTTGTGGTCCCTCAACTTCGCGATGCCTTTCTGCCTTTGGAATATTAATATTTAAGGAATTTAGACTTTTGTGATCCATAACATTGTTTAGATAATTTTCGGCGAAATCACATGAATATTCTTTTGTCGACGCGTTTCGAACCAACCAGTGTGGTTCATCGTCAGGACAAGTTGAAGAACCAATCCAGCCGAGCTTGTTAAATAGTGTGTGCCCATGAAAAATGGGAGGGTATTGCACAGTATCAGAGTTAATAAATAGTTGGTTCAGCTTTGTGATCTGAGCATCTGTCAACATCTTAGCTCCTTGGTTTATCAGGTCAAACAAAGATAGGGGAACCAATTTCTTCTCAGTCTTGAATTGCAGCATCTCTCTGATGGCCTCAGGGGTAATGTAGAACACAACTGAGCCTGAAGGGTCAAGCACAACTCTCTGAGTGGGATCATAACATTCAGCACATAGGCGAATTAGGTCAGGGAATTGGTTGACCTGACGAAGCTTGAAGATTGGGAGGAAGGAATCCCAAATGCCCAATATATCTGTTCCAGCTACATGTTTGGCTTTTAATTCATTTAGCAGGTGGAGGTGGAATTTGCTTTGTGATAGGAATTCTTCTGCAATTTGGTAATCCGAGTCTGCTAAACCTTGCCACTCCAATTCTCTCTGAGGGGCATTTAAAGGGGCAACATTGAGGGCCACAGTTGCTACTGGAGTTTCCATGGTTACTTAGTAACTCTGTTTTGTATGTAAATTAGTGTTACTTGTGCTGAGTAACAGAAAAGAGTATTTGTTGGAAGAAGAGGTGAATTGAGAAATAGAGGGCAGAAGGGTCAATGGCAGCAATTGAAATACTACACACAGCGCTTGAGAAGGCAAATACTTGTCTTTAACAGACCTTTTCTTAGTAATTAGGTGTAGGTTCGGTTTCCCTGTTCATGACTGCGCGAACGGAATGCAGGTTATTAGAAATCTTGGGTAACAAGGCTTAGCTGGTGAACTTCGAGCTTCCCATTTCAAATGGGAACTGGGCGCAAGGGATTTGCTGGTGAATTATGTGTTTTTCAGTGTCTTAAGTGAATATAGTCAATTTGTAGACAAAACCAGGCGCAGAGAGGATTCGCAGGGATAAATACCTGGTAAACTTGATGGTCCGGGTCACAAATGCAGGTGGGTAGGCGCGCCGAAGGTCTCCAGGTCGAAATCAGCAGGTTGGTGCAAATTTGGACGTAAAATGCATGAAGAAGGCGCAACAGAAGTTTTTTTCAAAAGTGCAAAAAACATAAAAAAAAAATTGGCCAAAATATGGATTTTTGGGATATTGGCGCCTTTTTCGGATGACGTCAGCATGACGTCATCGGGTGGGTCAGGGTCGGATGACGTCAGCATGATGTCATCATGTGACGTGGCGGCTTATGATTGGTCCACGGGGGTGGTGAGGTGGCAGAGAGGTGGAGCAATGGCGGACGGGGGCGCGGACGCGGCGATGACGCTTGCAGTGGCGTTGGCAATGACGGCTGGCAGGCGGTTTAGTGGAACCGGAACGCGGGCGGTATCATATCGCACCGCTTATGATACGGAAGGGAATCTGTCAGAGGGGGCTCCGATACGCTGTGGGGGCGATGCGTGGCCGAGGCTTGACGTCAGCCTCTAACAGATATCTGACGCTATCTTTCGGACGTCGGGGCCGGTCCGATATCCACGAGATCCATTGGATGAAAAGCGCCCGATCGGACGGTCGACGGACCGATAACCTGTCCGGACGATACGGCATCGGGTGGGTAATAAAAATGATTTTCCATGGGATTTGTGCCCGGCGGGACCTTTAGAAATATTTGCGAATTGCATGGTTTTCTAATGTATTTTTATAAAGGCGCGCATATCACAAAAACTTAGGAAAAATGGGTTTTTCATGTAATTTCTTTTAAAATCGTGCGTAGCTCAAAACTTTGGATAAGTCGGGATATTGGGTTATTTCAATGTATTTTTGTATAAAATTGCACATAAATCCCAAACTTAGGATAGAGCGGAAAAGTGGGTTTTCAAGGTGTTTTTTCCTTTTGAGCGGGTTAAAGGGTGCAAATGGGTTTTTTCCAAGGTTTCTTAGGCAAAATGAAGGGTTGACTAGGAAGATGAGTTCTGAA